>JANEHU010001789.1:0-25970 GCA_027563435.1 Nasonovia ribisnigri
CATAAATTTAACATAACTTCTCGTATTTTGGTTCGCTATAAAAAAACAAAAACTTTAGAAATTTATTTTGATAGGTACCTAACTGCTTATTATATTACTTAATTATTTTTCTAGACACAACACAAACATATTTCACTTAAGCTTGATGATCGTGATGACATAGTATTCAGTAATGATCAATCTGATGCAAGTTCTTCTACAACTCAAATTCCAATAAATAATGGTACAAACAAATCAAAACGTTCAAATTCAAATGTACAGTTAACATTACAAGAAAGTTTAACCATGCGTAAAAAAAAGTGTAATGTAGAATCCAAAAACAATACAACTCAAGGTATGTAAATATTATAATTTATAATTAAATTGAGTGTCAAGAAAATGTATGACAATGTATTGACACAATGATTTTTATTTTAGCTAGGTAGTAAAATGTAATTTATGTATATTTTTCAGACGAGTTGGATGTCATGATTCAAAATTTGATCATTAACCGATGTTTGCCATTCTCCTTAGTAGAAGCTCCAGAATTTAAATCTATTTTACAAACAGGATTTCCTAAATTAAAAATATTGAGCCGTCCAACGTTAATGAAAAGGATTGATTTGAATGTAATTACCATGTTAACAAATTTAAAAAAAGAATTAAGTTTGGTTAATCACATTTCAACTACAGCTGATTGTTGGTCAATTTTTAAAAAGTTAGTTATTAAAAAAAAAAATAGATATTATAGATCCCTAGGGACCTATAGTACTATGTATTAAAAATATTTCATTTAAAATTATAGATGTTACAGGAATATACAAATGTAAAAAAAATGTTTCAGATCATATATAGGTATAACTGGGCATTGGTTGAACAAAAATGATTTAACAAGAATTTCATGTCTACTTGCAATAAAGCGCTTAAAAGGAAAGCATACATATGATGTTTTAGCGAAATCCATGGAGTTAGTTTATTCAGAATTTGATATTGGTCATAAAATTACATATTCAATCACAGACAATGGTTCCAATTTTGTTAAAAGTTTCAAGTTAGTTATTTTATTTTATTGTATTTTTCTAATTTGTTATCAACATTGTATTCTCTAATAATCAATTAAATGTACCAGAATATATTTAAAATTACAACTTACAATACCATAAATTATGCCTTATAAGTCAAATTACCTATAAGGCATAATTCCTTTAAAGTCAAAAACCTTATGTTACCTATGTGGCTATGTTACTATAGATAGGTAATGTTAAGCAAACAGTTAATAGTTTAATAATAATTGTATTTTTCAGAGTCTACAGTAAAAATGATAATCAAAATATTTTAAATTTGGATACGTTTGTTAATAATATTATTGATGATGATGCTGATGATGAATTTGAAATGCAAATAACAAATGACGGAGATGACTTACGAGTGGATGATGATGAATTGAATGAATACATATCTGTGATTTCTGTTTTTGATATTTTAGAAGACAATGCTGATATTCAGTATAGTTTGCCAAAACATCATCGCTGTGCAGCCCACATTTTAAGTTTGATTGCGACTAAGGTAGTGTTATGAAATATTTATTAACTATCATTGGGGATGGTCTAGATAATTTGCTTTTCCGGGGGATTTATATTCCGGGATTCAAATATTCCAGTATGCCACTTCTGACTATACATATACTTACAATTGTTATGTTCAATTTTGCAGGATGCTGAAGCTGCTCTTCAAAATAATTTGTTTAAAAAGCAAAGTAGAGCTACATTTGGAAAATTGCAAGCACTTTTTAATAAGCAAAGTAGATCCACTCAATTTGCTGATATAATAAATGATAACATTGGAGTATACTTAAAGATCCCTAATACTACAAGGTGGAACTCTCATTTTGATGCCATAAGATTTCTACTATTACACCGAAAATCAAGTCCTACTAAATTTAATTTAATTTGTGATGAACTTAAAATTGCCAGGATTAATAATAATGATGTTGACTTTATGGAAGAATATTGCTTAGTTATGGAACCAGTTGCAATTTCACTTGACATTCTCCAGGTAATATTTAAATTATAATTAAAATTCATACAGTTAATTTTTGTATTACTTATGAATATTACAAAGATGGATATATAAGTACAATTTATTGGTAGTTATATTTTTATTCAAGTGGTCACTTCACACTTGTTAACATTCATTGTGTTTAAAAGTTTAATATAATACTAATTTAAGCAACTTATACATGGTAAGCTTTGACCTTTAACTTAAATGCATACATTTTAATGGGAGCATTTGAATTATTTTTGCTTAAAGATTGCCAATGCATGAATGTTTTGTAAATTTGTATACTTAATGACTAAAATTTCCAATTTTCATAGTTTTTTGTTAATATTTTTTACATTTTATACATTTATTTATTGTTAGCAAAAACTTAATATTTTATGTTCAAATTGTTTTTTATATCTTAAAGCTTATTATAATATTATCTTAACATTTCATTGGCATTATTTTAATTTTAGTAAATTTATTTAGGGTGAAAACAATATGTATTTTGGCTTTTTGCTGCCTACAATAAATGAATTGTCAAGTAAACTTGAAGCTATGAGCAGAAAACAAATTGTGTATTGTCAACCATTGGTAACTGCTTTATATGATGGGGTGAATAAAAGATTTGGAGCTCTAGAAGAAAACAATTTCCTTATCATTGCAGCTGTAAGCCATCCTTCTTTCAAGTGCGCATGGATTAAAAATGAAATTAGGAAAAATGTTGCCATCTCTTTATTAAAAGATGCAATGCATGAAATGTATACTGACAAAGTGGTTCAAGATACTGGAGAATTGAACAAACAGAAATCTAGTAGTAGTGATGATAGCAGTCAAGAGGAAGATACTAATGATTCATTTTTTTCGTGGGCCTCAACAAAAAAAAGTCGGAATGTATTAGTTGAAAATGAAATTGCTGACTTTCTCAACAAGAGCCCAACTAAAAAAATCAACGTATTAAATTATACTCCAATTTTAAAAAAGGTTTTTGTAAAATATAATACTCCCCTCCCCTCAAGTGCACCTATTGAAAGGGTGTTTAGTATAGGAGCCTGTATTTTAACAAAAAAAAAGAGGGAAGATGAGCGATTCTAATTTTGAAAAAACCATGTTATTGAAAAGTAATTCTAAAATTATCTAAATTATAAATTATAACAGATTTTAATTTTTTTTTTCAAATAAAATTTTTATTGAATATTGTGAAACAAATTTTAATAAAAATATAAAGATTATTACATTATTACAGTTAGTTTTTTTTTCTGAATAGAAATTTAATTTATATTCATATTTGTATAAATATATAATATTTGATTTATATGAATGTTAAATTATATTAAGTATAAATATATAATGATGCTAAACTATATATTATTATATTGATAAATTATAAGTATATATTAGGTATAAATATATTATGATACTATATTATATATTGATAAATACCTAATATGACTAGTATGGCAGTATGTACTACATTTATGGACTAATTTGTAAGTTTAAAGTTATTTCATGTTTATTAATAAACATGTTTGGAAACAGCTACTATAAGGTGTAAAATTAAAAAAAAAATACTTGTATTTGTATTCAAATACTTTATCAGTATTCGTAAAATACATTTTTATGTAAGTATTTTAAAAGTATTTTTAATACTTTTTTATGCGAATACTAGTATTAGTATTCTAATACTTTTTCAAAAGTATTTTTTACAAGACTGAGTATTAACATAACATTTTAAAATGCTTATAACTGACACGTGTAAAAATTAAAATATCGTAAAAAACCAACGAGAGAACATATACAATGTTGTTACCTAAAAGTTTGATAATACGTTAATTCACTCTAATCTAAAAACTGACAATACTCTATACCTACCTACAGTCTATTGAAACTAGCGAACGAAAATTTGCTATGTCGTACGTGTGTAAGACGGAAACAACACATGCGGGTGCGACGTCCTCTTAACAAAATACGTAAAAATCACGAAAATATGCAAATTATTTTGAGTTAGAAATTCATAAAATTTTTTCTTTTTAAATCTAAGATTTTAAAATGTAATACAAGATTCTTTATGAGTTTGTCTACCTTTATCGAAAAAAAAAATGTCTACCTGAAGGTAAAATTTAATTTATATAAGTGTTTGAAGTTCATATTTTTCCAAGATTGGATATTCACTCGATTGAGAACGTAGCGAGTTTCTCATTTTACTATATAACAAAAACGAATACCAGAAGATACTTAAAATTTTCACCATATGTTTATATTAAAATGTTCTTCACGTGATATAATTTTCAAAATATTTTGTTTCGTTTTGAGTTATTTACAGATAATTTCAAATTTAAATTTTTTTAGTTTTTTGTTTTTTGTCAAAATACTTGAAAATTTAATACAAGTCTCCTAATATATTGTTACAATAGAAGTTGAAAAATATTATAAATACATAGGCACAATTTTTTTATAAGCATTTAAAGTTCGATTATTGACATCATTTAGACAAAATTAAATATTAAATAACTAAGAATAACGATTTTAGTTATTTTGTTATAATTTTATAATATTAATTCAACTTATCGGCTACCATATTAATAACAAGTAATAATATAAATATAACATAAGATATCCACACTGACAAACCGTTCGGCTAAGATTCGTTTTTCGTATACAATGATATTACCATTGATTATAAATACTATAGATCGCTCAGTGCCGGTTAAAATCCCCTGCGCGTTCAGCGGATCTTGCCACTATAAGCCGCTGTAGTCGGATATGAGTACCGGCGTTTCACGTTTGAATCGCTAGTGCGCTTTATTACTCCCACCCACCAAAATAAATTAATGTCTCGTAAAATCGTATGCGAAGCGTAGACTACTAAAGGCTCAGTCAAACAGAAAGCGGTCTGCCCGCGCGGGCAGCCCGCATTGCCCGCGGCGGGCACTGTATTATCTATGATTGCATAATCGTGGTTAAAAATAGCGCGGGCTGCCGCGGCGGAATCATGTCGACCGCCGCGGTCTGCGGTCTGGTTGTAATATTTTACAGAGAACGCGGTCAGTCACAAATTATTTTAATTATTCATTCCTCATTATCCATCACTATGGCAGATGAGACAGAAAAATTAATTGATTTGGTGCACAATTATCCATATTTATATGATACTAGTCACAGTGAGTATATAAATACTGTAAAAAAAACAGAGAAATGGAACGAAATTGCAGGGATACTCAATAAGCCAAGTAAGCATAGTATAGTAATATAATAATATAGTAGTAATATAATAATATAATATAATATAATATGTGTATTTTATGACATAAAATAATATAAGTAATTTATATAATGATAGATATTTAAATAATATAATGAAATAAACATGTAAAAATAGATTTTGATTTATTTTTATCAGTACTTATATTATATTAAATCAATAGTAATAATATATAGTAGTATTGTACAAAAACGATTTTGAATGAAAAAACATGGTGTTACATACCTAATAATAATTAGTTATTAAGGAATAAATTATAGTTAAAATAGTTATATTACCTAGTTACATAATTAGTTATATTATAATATAGTGATACAATATTATTATTCAGTTTTTTCATAGTATTATTATTATTTTTCATAGTATAACTATTGATCGATAGTTTCATTACGTAAATAATTGAAATAATTTACGAAGTTCTCTCTAACAGAAGTAGCTGCAATACTTGATCTCTCTCTTATTCGTTCTGTATTAGAAAACACATTAGTAGGTGAAATAGCGTCTTCTTCTTCTGGTTCGTTTTCAATTGTAGAGGTACTTCGGAGATAATTGTGTAAACAACAAGCTGCCTTGACAACATGTTCTGCAGTATCTACTTCTAATTCAATAGGTCTAAAAAAGACTCGCCACTTTTGTGCCAAAATACCAAAGGCATTTTCGACAACACGTCGTGCTCTACTTAGTCGCTTATTGAATACTTTTTTAGCTTCATTTTGTGCAACTACAGCTCTCGGAAAGGGGCGCATTAAAAAAGTTTCTAGTTTAAAACCTTCGTCACCTACGAAAACATGTGGGACTGGGGTGGTTGTTCCAGGTAAAGGTTTAGGTGGTAAAATAGTTTTACCCTGTATGAACTCGCGATAAAAGGATGAATTCTCAAAAATACTACTGTCACTATGACGGCCATAACTACCAATATCAACAATTAAAAACTTGTAGTTAGGATCTACTATGCCAAGCAAAACTATTGAAAAAAAATTTTTATAGCAAAAAAAACTTGACCCAGTCTTAGGAGGACATTTTATTCTCACGTGTTTTCCGTCTATGCTTCCTATGCAGTTGGGAAAATTCCAAAGCTCTCTAAATCCAATTTCTGAATTTTTCCATACTTCTTCTGTAGGTGTAGCCAGATATAAAGGCTGTAAAACATTCCATAGCTCTACACATACTTCTTTCACTATGCTAGAAACAGTAGTACGTCCGACTCGGAAAGAAAAACCTATAGTATGATGTGAATCTCCTGTTGCCAAATATCTGAAATAAATAAATATCAATAAATACCATATAGCTATAAAAAGATTTTGTAATTCAACTAAAAACTTATAACCGTAAATACTTTAAATACTATATTTTACTTTAAAGTTTAAATATAATACAATTTCCTTAAATACTTTAAATTTTTTCTTTTAGTATTTATGTTAGTATACCTATTTATTGTATATACTTTGTTCTGTATGACAGCTGAAATTGTGAAACAGAAATGGAAGAACCTGCGTGATTCTTACATGAAATATATAAAGTATTTAAAAGGATCTACCGGATCTGGCAAAAAATACAAAAATTGGCCATGGGCGGCTCATTTGGAATTTTTGAGAGATACAGTAGCACCACGAGCAACGACTTCAAACGTATCAGAATCACAGATCCGCGAAACATCGATCACTGATGAAGATTATGAGCCGGGTGAGTCTGATAGTGGAAATGTAACTTCCCCAACGCAAATGCCACCACCTAAGAGAACAACCAAACGGAAAGAACTAACAGAAGATGTGGCTGCGGTACTTAGCTATCTTGAAAACAAAAATAGCAATAAAACTCATACAAAACTCGACCACATTGACAATCTCTTCTTGTCGTATGCACATACGTTTAAGACATTTTCGCCAAGAACGCAAGCTGTCCTTAAAATGGAGATGTCACAGTTATTTGGACGAGCTGAACTTAATGAGGTTGACGGTCATAATTCAACACGCTCATCTCCAATGTACTCCACAACTTCGTCTTGGTCAGATGTCAACTCAAACCAAGCTGCTGAAAATGACACTGGTAATGCTATTCAAGTACTCAACTATTCCAACGTATACACAGATGTCAACCCAAACCAAGCAGCTGAAAATGACACTGGTAATGCTATTCAAGTACTCAACTATTCCAACGTATACACAGATGTCAACCCAAACCAAGCAGCTGAAAATGACACTGGTAATGCTATTCAAGCACTCAACTATTCAAACATACATACACAACCCAAATCAACAAATTCTTTGGTACTAGGATCATACCCGGTTCGTACCACTGTAATTAAAGAATAATAAAATGTTCAGTTATTACTTATTATAACTAAGAATTGAAAATTTAATACAAGGTTGTTCATAAGTTGTGTTCACAATAATTATAAAAAAATCGAGCGTAAGTCAATTAAAAAAATTTTACGAGTGTCTACATTTTAAATTTTTACGATACTAAAAATTTTCTATCAAACGTTTTTAGATTTAAATAAATAAATAAAATATCCTAGACTAACAAATCGTCTCCGTTCAGAATCGTATATCGTGTACAATGATACCTATAATTGCATTCAAATTTAACACATCCATTATTGACTATTGTGACCTACTTTATGACCGAGGTCCACTCCACCCCTACTGTACAGCAGAGCGAGTTCCCGATTTTTTTTTTACACTTATCCTTTAAAACATTTGGGATTGTTCAGTCATCGAATCTATCAACTTATTATTTAGTCCACCATTTATTATATATATATTTTAAATTTTTGTGTTAAGGAGATAAAACATTTTCAAAAAGTCCAGGTTGGTCACCTTCTCCGAGCAAATTTAAAGTTTTATCACCTGTGAGACGATATGTAACAAATAATGTTGAAAATCCGAATCCGTCCATGATGTTTGGTAGCCCTACTTTGTCATCTCCAGGCACAAAATCTTGGGTTTCAAGGTTAATCGATCTACCAAGTCCTCAGAAAAATAAACCAAAATCATATATAAACACACCAGAAAGTCCTAGGAAAATGAAAATGATAAATAAACAACTCCGAGAAAAAAATATTAATCTACAAAGATTGTTAAAACGAAAAAGATCAATAATAAGTTATTTGAAAGATAAAAATGAAAAATATAAAAATATTAAAAAAGTTCAAATGAAACAAATGTTAGACGAATTTTCCTTTTCTTCGACACCTTCGAAAGCTCTTGTTACAATGCAGGTATTGCACAAAAATCGTAAGCCATGGACTAAAGCAGAAAAAAATGTATCGATGTCATTGTACTATAAATCACCATCTACTTATAAGCATATGCGTAGAAACAAAATAGTTTTACCAGGTGAGAGTACTGTACGCCGCTGGTTAAACTCAATTTCATACTCGACCGGATTCTCTCCTAAATACATGGAACAATTAAAATTGAAGGCTGATTGTATGTCATTTAAAGAAAGAAAATGCGTGATTTTATTGGACGAGATGGCTATAAAAAAATATATCGAATATAATAAAACATTAGACGAAGTTGAAGGTTTTGAAGATCTTGGGTCACTAGGAAAATCAAACAAACCTGGATCACATTGTAGTGATCTCTCACTATCGTTTTATTTTAAAGTGCTCAACGTCGGAAGTTGGGCCAGATTGATCAAAAGGATTTAGGTCGTGGTCAAATGAGACAAAGACACAATGTTAATTTGTAATATTTATTAAAATAAGATTAACTGGTCAAAACATAAATAAATGTATTTATAAATTTGAGGACAGAACGAAAAGTCTCTGCCCGAGAAATTAGTTACTAAAAATAAAAGTTACACTTGTTTAAAAATTACTGGGAATAGACTTAGAATGGCGGCGATGTTGAGGACCAGGCTCAACGACCAAACTAAGTCTTACAAGTATGGGATGGTAGACTAATTCTAATTGTGCTAAGAACAGAGTTCTGTATTTATACAGAATCTCCCTTCGCTTATGGGTACACGATAAAGACTAGGAGGTGGATCAAAGACGCCGACTAGGTGTTGTTTGTGCCAACTGGTCCTAGGTCATATTCGTAGTTGCGAATTAATTCTACGAATTGCTGGACCGGGTTTTAATAGATTTATTGTTATGGTGGCTTGTCGGTGAAATCAAAGTAAAAGAATATAAAAAATAAGAAACGACTCTGTCGGTTTACTACATGCCTCCCCTCGAAGATGGAAGTCCTTGGGCTTCCTCAAATAATACCGTAAGGTTGTAAATTCGCATGGTGGGCCTGTGGGCTATTCCTTGGTGTAAATGGAAATTCGATTATGTCTTCACTTTGATGCGTAGTCGTTGGTTGATTAAGGTTTTCACTTTCCTCTTGAATATGTTCTGGACGTTTGTTTTTACACTTCTTTGTTATTTTCTTGTTTGTGACTTGTACAATCATTAGTATCATAACCATGATAATAAAACCCATGATCATGTACAATGCATAGTTAAATAGTTGTTGCAACTCTTGAATTTCTTTGACTTTTGCGTTGACTTGGTTCTGGTTGTCTACTTTCTTTTTTGAGTTTGCTACGATGTGTAAGTCGTCCATGTTATTTGTTTTCACATGGTAGTCCTCCATTAAATCGTTAGTCTCTATTCGCGGTGAATATTGGTTTCGATCTATTATTGATTTGGGATTGAAATCTGTATATTCAGATTTGTAATCCACTTTTCCTGGTATCAGTATGTCTCTAGTGGCGTAGCCTTTGCAGGTTTCGTTTAAATGTATAATTCCTACTCCTTTGAGTGTGTGGCTGGTTGATTCCTTATCTTCATCACAGGTAACGAATAGTACGTCGTAATTGGTTACGTAGATCCATTCATTTTTGAACCTTTTCTTATGGAAAATTGATGTACCAATTTGAACGTGCATTACTTCACAACTGGGTGGAACTTTGGCTGGATCTTGCAATAGTAGTACTTCGCAAGTAGGTCGTATGTTACGAGGATGTAAAGGATTACCTTCAGGACATAATAGGAAATCTCTAGCGTGTTTACAATGTGTATAGTAAAATTCATCGTAAGTGGCATAGTGCTCTTTAGATTTACTTATAGCTAAATACTTATTGCTAGGTTTTATATAAACACAATCATTATCAATACATACTGGTACAGGTATTAAATTATATAAAAGAAAATCATTTTGATATATTAACGGTAACGAAATTATAAATACTAGGTTGTCGTTTGAATAATAAATAGCAATATCTGAGAGTTTAACTAGTTCGTAAATGTTAGCTATGTCAAGATCAGTGGGTAAATCTGTCCCCCCTGGTAATGATACTTTAATATCTTTGACGTGTTCTAGTAACTCCCGTGGCGTTATTAAATTTGTGTGGATAATTCCTATTTTCGCCTGTTGTATTATTTCTAATAATGTATCTGTTTCTAACATATGTTCCATAATTAGTAAATTAACTTGTACAAAATGTTTTGTTAAATAATTTTTAATTTGTTGCTCTTTTGTGATATTTGACTGCTCTGTCATGGATAGCGACGTGTTAATGTACTCCCGTGCTCCTATCTTGTGATTCAATTTTATGACTTTAACCTGCTCTTTTATTAATTTAGGTTGGGATGTATTTTGCGAAACCCCTATGTTAAAGTCAAACTTTTTTATGCATTCTAAATTACATACTCCATATATTAATCTCGCGGCTTTCTTTGCGATTGTCAGTAGAGCATTACGTTTTTCTATCACATGTCCTATGGAGTCTAAGACCTGACTCTTTTTATTTTGAATGTTATTAACTATACTATTAGCGACAGCAAGCAAATTATTACAGTTAAAATTATTAGTTACTGGGTTGTGCATATACTCGACACACAAGACTGAGGTTTTCTCTATCATAGTGCCTATGTACAGTGCTTGAATTGGAAAAAAAATAGAAGGGGGATGCAAAAGTATAAAAGATATGTGCGTCCCCGAACATTTAAATGTCTTACTGTTAAGTGGTAGCATATGTCGTCCCCCCCCCACTACAATGACATTTTACACCATACAACAATAAACAAATATTCATTTTTATTTAAAAATTAAAAATAAAATATTGTAAAATACATAATAATAATTGTTATTTGTTTTATAAATTTAAATATGCCCATAAATGTTTATAGGAATGATCTATCTCATGTTCGTCTCGTTTTGGACATCTTGTTTCTTCTGCACTTCTTTTACCCGTTTTAATCCAACTTTTTACATAGTGGTCTGGTTTAAACAATTGAACAGGTGGTCCAACACAACTAATAAACACTAATGATGCTATGTGTTCAGAAGTTAGTACGTTTCTTTTAGGCGTTATTATGTTGTTCATGGAACTAAATGATCTTTCACATTCAGATGAAGATACAGCAATAGTTGAAATTGCAGTTAAAAGTGGGTTTAATGTTGGTATTTTTGAGGAATCTTTCAAGTCTTTAAATTCTCTAAATCCTCGAATTGTGGATACTTCATTTAAGTGAAACTTGTTTGCCAGTCTTCTAATGCTATCGTCACCATATTGGATATCAATATTATCTGGCCAGTTATTGGGATCTAATACATTCAAATCTTTAAGAATATTTTCAAATTGATCTTTAAATTCATTTTTATTTTTTGATACATGCGTTGCTTGAGTTGTGAAAAGTCTTGAACGCATATTGTTAGCAAGGCTTGTAAAGAACTGTCCAGGGTCAATTTTTGGTACTGATTTATTTATCGTTAATGGTACATCCTTAAACTTCAATAAATCACCAGCATTCAATACTTCTTTAGTTTTTGGTCCATATGTATTTGACATAGAATCAAAAATGCGAATTGTACGTTCTATACAACTATTTGCAGTTGAAAGCGACAAACCTCGATCTTGTAACTGCAACGACAAGTCAGAAAGTTCAGATAATCCATCGTACATGATTCCTGAAAGATAATAAAACAATATAGGTAAATGTAGTCAATTTTTTTAGTGGTATAAGTTTAAACTATATTTAAGTAACTAATAATATAATTTAATATATTTAATTGATGTAATATTACAATATAATACAATTAATATAAATAATTATAGCAACACAACTACTTACCTAGGTTGATAACAAATTCTACTGCTGTTAGAATTCGTCTGAGTCCTGTATACTTGGATCTTTCTTTTGATTCTCTCTTTGTATCATTAGAAGCATTTGTAAAATGGTTATACAATGCTACATAATTGTTCCAAACAGCTTTTAAAGTTTTCTCGCTGGATGCCACCCACCTGATTGTAAAAATTTTTCCAATATGTAGTAATTTTTGTTCTAATGAAGTAGCACACATCCTAAGTTCATACATATTCTTAGGTGATTGGTGGTATATTGCATATAACTTTTCTATAAATGATTGGAAGTGATTTGTACCATGGATTTCTTTTAAAGTATCAGATACGGCCAACTCTAAACGATGATTACAGCAATGCCATACTATAATATCGGGGAATGTTTTTTGTAGTTGAGTACCAACACCAGAAATTCTACCCAGCATATTAGACGCACCATCGCTAACAAAAGCTATCAAGTTTTCTTTTAAAAAATCCTCATTTAATCCATACTTTGAAAGATCAACTAAAATAGCTTTCCTAATACAGTCAGCAGATGTACTTTCTACTTCAATGATGTTAAAGAAAAATGTAATAACTTCATTATTATTTACTACAGCAGCTCTCAAACAGATAACTAGCATAGTTTTCTGACTCAATGTTGTAGATTCATCAACAATTATACAAATCTTTCTTTTATTTTCTAATAAGTCAGAACACAATTTTTTTCTCATTTCAAAACATATATGGTCAATAATAGTACTACATGACTTATTGGTTTGAAGAACTCTCCCCATAGATAGACCATTCATTATTTGAAGGTCCACTAGTTTTGGCATGTCAACATACGGCCTTTGATTCTTCGCGATGGAATACGCAGTTCTAAAAATTCTTTTTGTACTTTCAATGTCTATGTTAGTAGTTTTCAATACTTGGGCTGGCATAATTTCCATTAACTGTTTTTCATAAGTACGTTCAGCATTTAAATGAGTTTGTGAAGATTTATGTTTTGCAATTTTTTTTCGTAGACTTGATTGCTGTTTTCCTACATCATTACCAACTGGAGTAATATTTCCATTTACCCATTCTTTGGAACTATGTGTACCTTGATGTTTTGTGAGATTATGATTAACATTTTTGCATATTGTACAACCTAATTTTTTTTTATTAAAAAATAGCCATGAATACTCCTCTGTAAAATATTTAACTTGTTTATTTTCCCAACAATCTGGTGGTTCTAGAGTTAATAATTCTTCATCAACTGTTTCAAGGGTTTGTACACTTACTTCCTCCTTTATAAAATAAATTTGAAAAAGAATAATTATATGTAACAAGGTAATCTAAAATATTATACATATTATGTAGTATAATAATAAAAACTAGCGACTAGGTGTAGTATATTCTTTGTAGTTTGTATAATATTTGTATTGTATTAATTAATAATGTCTACTAATAAGTAATACCTAACTATTCATTTTACGTAATTGGGAAAATTGATCAATAATTTATGTATACTCAAAATAGTATATAACATTTCGAGTAGGTGATTTGTTTTATCAGGTACAAGCAGTATTGTAAAGTATTTGAGACTTTAGTAAAAAAAATACACATACTTTTATCCATATTTGAGTGTATATTAGTGTATATTAGCAGTGCAATTTACAAGCAAGCAATAGGTAGCCATGAATATTAAATACTAAATAGGTATTATAAGTAGGTACCTATAGATATTGAACCAAAATCTTTATTCATAACTTAAGATTTTATCATTTCTGCTCAGAGTTTTAGAACCAGCTATATCTATATATATAAAAATGAATGTATGTGTGTGTGTGTGTCCATATTACCATGGTTACCAAGGTTGCCATGGTTACTAAGGTTACCAAGATTTCATAATAATTATTATTATTTATTTCAATATAACTGAATTCAATTGCAACTATTATAAGAATTGCAACTATTAAAAGTTAATTTTTTATTCCCAACAACAAACGATCGATAAATAGTCCCGCAGTTCAAGCACTCAAGAAGCGGGAAACACGAGCCGCGGAAACAGACGGGCAAAGAGAAGCCAGATTGAGGACCAACCGAGAACGGCAGTCCCGGGCCCGCTCATCGGAGACTGACGAGCAAAGAGAAGCCAGATTGAGGACCAACCGAGAACGGCAGTCCCGGGCCCGCTCATCGGAGACTGACGAGCAAAGAGAAGCCAGATTGAGGACCAACCGAGAACGGCAGTCCCGGGCCCGCTCATCGGAGACTGACGAGCAAAGAGAAGCCAGATTGAGGACCAACCGAGAACGGCAGTCCTGGGCCCGCTCATCGGAGACTGCCGAGCAAAGAGAAACCAGATTGAGGACCAACCGAGAACGGAAGTCCCGGGCCCGCTCATCCGAGACAGATGAGCACCGAGATGCAAGATTGGGGACCATGCGAGTAATGGGTGCTCGATCCAGACGAACCACCGAATTGAACCTTTGTGCACTACACTATGATGCCGATATTAATTACAGCACACACTCAAGCGTGGCCATCGGAATAATGGATGTACTCTGCATTTATTGTAGAGCATTTAAGTTTAAGAATGAAGCACCAGGAATGTGCTGTGCTCGGGGTAAGGTAAATTTGCCAGCCTTGCATGCACCACCCGAACCATTATCAACGTTGGTGGCAGGCGATACGAGCATTTCGAAACATTTTTTAACAAATATCCGTCGTTACAATTCGTGTTTCCAAATGTGTGTGGCCTAAATTTGGTAAATCCATGCTTCTCCCATGGACAGCTGTATGTTGCCTGCTCCCTCGTCGGGAGCCCGAATGATTTATATGTGTACGCACCAGATGGTTATACGAAAAATATTGTGTATCACAATGCACTTATGTAGATGGCAAGCATAAACCATTAAAGAACCATTAAAAATGCTTTTTTGCTTTTTTAATTTTTTAACAAATTTAGGTTAAAAAGGTTTAGAGATCACTAAAATACATATAGAGTAGGTATTTTAATGGGCAACGAGGTGCACGAGGTCAGCTATTTAATATATAAATTAAAAAGCAAGTATGATAAAACCATTTAGTTATTAGAGCTACCTACCTACATTATATTATTTGGTAACTATTTTTTTAATTAATTATGATGTATTATTTTTACTTTTGGTTGAAGATTAGTGCAATCACTAGAAGCCTCAGAAGACAATGTATTCAGGTGGTCCTGGTTCTATTGTTTATAAAAATAAAAATAAAAACAATTACTTACCTACAGATACTGAACTCAATTCAAAAAATATAATTGTTTGATATGACAAAACTTACATTTTGTGGCTGTGATTGTAACAACTGTATTGGTTCTGGATTATTCGAAAGTTGTTCTGCTATAGAATATCACAATTAAAAATGTGGATTTATTAATTATTAGTAAAGATTTATTTTAGTTTTTAAACATATTTATGATAATTATTATATATACATGCATTGAATTTAATAAATATCTACTTACTTAGATCCACTGTATCTTTTAATTTGTTTTTCTTTGAGAAATATGAAAGAAAAGTGGAAGCACTGCGTTTATTTCCACTCATTTTCTTCAATAATGAATTACAATTTACAAAGTACTTAATTAAAATATTTAATAACCAAGTTTTGAAGGTAAGTGGTGACGAACGACAATGGTAACAATACGACAGTATATAAATATTTTAACTTTTATTACAATAAGGTTTTAATGACGAATACGGAAAAAATTAATAAATACAATTGGCAGGACGTCGCGTTATCAGCGTCGTGTAGCTATTAAGCATTAGCTGGACGGACGGACGGTTCCCAGTCATAATGCAGCGGTGGTTATTTATATTCTATAAATAAATTTATTGAATTCATCTGTTATCAACATTATACCTTTATCATATTATATTTTAGCCACAAATCATGATCGTTATTCTTTTGCACTGATAGGTGATAAGTGATAACAGTGATAAACAACAACATTAAAATAAAATAAAAAATATTTCCATTAATTTAGTACAATTTTTAAAATGATTCCCGTCCCCAGCGTCCCATTAAAAGAAATTAGAAGGGGTACGCTAAAATATTTTTAGAATAGAAGTGGGACTCCGTCCCCCCGCGTCCCCCCCCAATTCAACCACTGCCTATGTAGTCAAATTGCTCATTGTATTTAGTAAGACTAATGTATGCTGTAAGGTCCCATTGAGAAGTTATAAGTTTCAACTGTCCTCGGTTCTCGTAGTAGATACCTGAATGTTGATCTAATCGTTCGTCTGTGAATCGTAATGTTCCTGACGTGAATGGTATTGTTAGAAGTATTATTCTGAAAGTTGTATATTAAATTAAAACCCTAATAATAATAAAATGTCCCCTTAAAAAAAAACTGTTAGTAAAATAATAATATGACTCAAAAAAATAAAGTGGGGTTAAATAAAGAATAATAATACTAATAAAATTATTAAATGTTTTATAATGCGTTTTTTTTTTTTTTTTTATTATTATTATTGACTTGAACTTTGTTCATAGTCGTAATATCGCTTCACATTATTTTTATGAATGCGGTACTCGCGTTTACCTTTCTGTATAGTTATATTTTCATTATCATGTACTAGCAGTACGTCGTAGGGTCCCTGCCAGTTTAGATTTAGCATGTTTTTCTTATTCTGCGTTTTAATCAGTACCTTGTCTCCTACGTGGAGTTCTATTTTGTTTAAAGTTTTATCATAGTAAGTTTTGTTAGTTTCTTTTTTCTTAATAAGGTTTTCCCTAGCTATTTTATGTGTTTCTTGCATTATTCGCTTTAGGTCGAATACGTAATTATCGTAATTGTATTGTGGTTCTGGCTCTTTATTAAAAGCTGATGGAATGTTAGGCTTCATCCCGAAAACAAGTTCGTAGGGGGTAAAATTAGTGGACGTGTGAACGGTTGTGTTGTAACTTGTAACAAAAAGTTGCATAACATAAAAGCTTATCCCAGTTACTATCTTTATCAACGAAACTACGTAGATATGTTTTCAGTGTTTTATGACTACGTTCAAGAAACCCGTTTGTTTGTGGATGCCATGCTGTAGTCTGTACCTTTTTAATGTCTAGTAATTTGCACATGCCCTTAAAAATGTCGGATAGAAAATTTGTTCCGCAATCTGTCAAAATTGATTTCGGAATTCCGTATGTACATACGTAGCACTCGACGAAAGCTTGAGCTACGGTGGGTGCGTCGGTGGAAGATAGCGCAATGGCCAACGCATAACGAGACAGCTCGTCCTGAAGTGTTAGTACATACATATTCCCCATTGAGGTTTGAGGTAAAGGTCCTACAATGTCTAAGCAAATTCGTTCGAAAGGTTTTACTACCGTACTGGTAATCATCATTGGTTGTTTCGTTTTCTTATGGGATTTGTTTTTTTGACACAGTTCACAGTTTTTAATATATTGTTTGACGTCTTTTTTCATGTTACGCCAGTTATGGTTTAACTTAAGTCGTTTTATAGTACGCGATACTCCTGAATGTCCCCCTAAAAGTGAATTATGCTGCTCGTATATAATTTCTCGTTTCTCCTCCTCGGTATAATGCTTACCACTGTATATTTTAACTACAATGTTTGTATTTTTGAAAATATATCGGAACATTAACCGTATTCGTGCGTAACTAGTGAGAGAGGAGTGACCATCTAATTTAATGGTCGAAAAAGCGTTTATGTTTTTACTGGTACAATATATTCTAATGTTTGTTATTGCTTCGAATACGCCCTCGGGCTCGAGTGGCATGTTATGTGGTTTTATCATATTATAAAAAATTACGAGTGGTGACCTACCGGAAATTTCGCAGAACCGGTTTTCGTCCGTGAACTGTATTTTATTTATATCGAAAATATTAATAATATTTCTTACGTCGTGACTAATTATTTTATCACCCGGTATTGGTATGATCACGTTTTCACTCTCAATGGCTCTGTCGATGTGGTCGTCGACCTCCAGAATTTTTGAATTAAAAATCGGTTTGCTTTCGGCGACTAGGAATTCATTAAAATTGTTGTCTGTGGCGGTAACCTCTTGTACCACTCGTATACGCGATAAGCAGTCTGCGTTCGAATGCTCTGGGCCTGCCCTATACCTTATGTCATAGTCATAATCCGCTAGTTGTAATCGCCAGCGCATTAACTGAGACGACGCGTCTTTTATACCAAACAGGTATGTTAGAGGTCGATGATCAGTGATTATGGTAAAATGTCGACCATAGAGATATGGTCTGAAATATTTCACGGCCCATACGATGGCTAACAATTCCTTTTGAATAACACTATAGTTACTCTCGGCTTTATTCAGTGTTCTACTCGCGTATGCTATGGGTTGGTCCTTAGGCACATTCCCTTGAGAAAGTACGGCTCCTATGGCATATTGCGAAGCGTCAGTACACAAATTAAACCTTCCTGCTTCCCAGTCCGGGTAGGCTAGTAATGGCGGGTTCATTAAAGCTTTTTTTAGTTCTTGAAAACTATGCTCGCAATTGTCAGTCCATGTAAATGGTACGTCTTTTTTAAGTAAATATGTTAATGGTTTTGCTATTTTTGCGAAGTTATCGACAAAACGTCTATAATAATTTAGTAATCCTAAGAATGATTTTATTTCTTTCGCAGTTTTAGGTTTTGGATAATCCTTAATACATTTCAATTTGTTCGGATCAGGTGAAACCCCGCTTTCGTTAATTACATGCCCCAAATAAATAACTTCTTTCCGTAAGAAAGAACATTTTTGTGGTTGTAATTTTAATTTATGCATGCGTAGTCGATTAAAAACCTGTTCGAGTTTTTTCTGATGGTCAGCTAGACTAGACCCATGCACTACAATATCATCGAGATATGCGGTACACATTTCCTCAAGACCCATGAGAACAGATTTCATCGCGCGAGTAAAAGTAGCGGGCGCTGAGCTTAATCCGAAAGGCATACGTAAATATTCGTAGTGACCTGATTTAGTAGAAAAAGCTGTTTTATGTACATCGGAAGGATCTATGTTGATTTGGTGATATCCTGAAGCCAGATCTAGGGTGCTAAAATATTTAGATGATCCTAGTGATTCGAGAATTTCAAGCAAGTTTGGTAGCCCGTATGCTTCGTTCTCGGTAACTTCATTAAGTTTTCTGAAATCTACACAGATGCGTAATTTGGGTTTCCCTGTCGAATCTAAAGTTTTTTTCTTCACTACTACTAGTGGAAAATTAAATGGTGATTTCGAATCACGTATTATATGGTTACTTTTCATTTCTGTAATTTGTTTTTCGATTTCTTCTTGGTACGCCCAAGGTAAACGGTACGGTCGTATATTAATTGGTCTTGTGCATCGCGGCGTGTTTATTGCATGTGTTACGACGTCGGTAGCGCTCAAATAGTCGCCTGGCAAGTAAAACAGGTCCGCGTAATTGCAACAGAGTTCTAAAATATTATCGCGTTCTTCTTTATTTAAATCATCCGTTTTAATTTCGTTTTTTAATTTTATTATGCGATCGGTTTGCTCGTTGTCTACAAACGATGCTTTAAGTACCGTTTCGTGGTATGGTTCCCACTCAATGTGTGACGCAGTTAATTCGTCAATAATAAAAGGTTCTTCGGAAATGTTTATTATATTACTTATTATAGTTTTATTATTAACTGGGCTTATGCTATTAGCAATAATAACGTCTTCGTTGACGTCTTGTTTTTTTATAGTTATTACGTCGTGTTTAATATTTTCATCATTTTTAATCAATAACACGCAATTACTACGCGGTGGTAAAATTATTTCTTTTAAACCAGTTTTTTCGGGTATCGTTAAAATATTTTGGCTATAGTCCATAATAACTTTGTTTTGTTTGAGAAAGTTACGCCCTATGATACCTGATTCGTCTATGGGAAAATTGTCGTAAACAACATCGAATTTTACAAGGACGTCTACCTCGTGAATTTGCATAGTCGTGACTACGGTTCCGACTGTAAAGATAGGTGTTTCGTTAATACCCTT
Organism: Nasonovia ribisnigri; assembly: GCA_027563435.1. NCBI lineage: Eukaryota > Metazoa > Arthropoda > Insecta > Hemiptera > Aphididae > Nasonovia > Nasonovia ribisnigri. Next base: position 20,339 of record JANEHU010001789.1, read on the forward strand.
GATAGTACGTTTTTCGTTTTCATTAATAACAACTTGTCCGTTTAATGCAGAGAGTTTAATGAGATTCATTTCGGCGCCCGAATCAATGAGTAATTTTATATAATGAGGGTCGAAATTATGTGAACCACAGATTATGTGTTCCTCCTCGAATTTAGTGACTACTCTTACGTGATTTTGCTTTATTTCGCTAACGGTTCGGTTCGTTTGACTAGTAGTAGGGTTTCCGTTTTCAATTTCCCCACTGTTAGTAGTTTTATTTTTTTCGTTATACATGCGCTTCCTACAATCTTTTATATTGTGGTTAGTTTTTTTACAATACGCGCAGAATCTAACGTGCCCTTGATATTCCTTTTTTATTACAACGGGTTTTTCGTCGCGATTATTTATGGGATTCCTAAAGCCTGTGCTTCCTGATGTGTTCGCGCTGCTACGACACTCGTTTGCATAATGTCCCATTTTACTACATTTATTGCATTTAATACTTTTTTTATTCGCGTTATTTTTCCCGTTATTTTTATCCGTGTAAAAACGTCTACTTAAGTTTCTTATGTCCTCCTCTTCTTCGATGGCAAGCGTAATAGCTTCCTCGAGAGAGAGAACGTTTCGCGCTCGTAATAAGCTTCTAATCGCGGGTTGTGCCCCGTTAATAAATGCATTGCGTGCTCCCGTTTTATGCGTGTTCGCGACTGCGGCGGCATCATTATTGTTTAACCCTATCGTTAGTGCGCTCACTAAGTCATGGTAACATTTTTCGGTGCGTGCGGCGAAGCTTTTAATATCTTCGTCATATTTTTGTTTAATATTGTATAGATTTGTTTGTAAAAACCCGATTGAGTGTGTTGACCCGAATATTTTTCGAAGATGTGCTTCGAGTGAGGGCCAATCTGGGATTGTGCGATAGCGTACGGTTTGGAAGGCTTCCCCTTTTAAACTTGTTAGCATTCTTTTAAAAATCATAGGTTTAATGTTATCATGTACGTTTTCCATTATATAGTTACATTCTGATATGTAAGATGCTAAGTCTGCTTCGGATCCCCCCGAAAAGGTCGGAATCATGCGTATCGCAGATTCAATTCCTAAAGTTACACTCATAATGGTTGTTTGTAAAGTTTGTGGGTCGTATCTAATTATTTCCCAACACCGATTTGGACTCTCAGACATATACTAAAAAATTATTTATTCGACAACTTACAAAGTGTTCATCGTTTTTCTTGTCTGGTCCGTAGTTTGATGTCCTATTTTGAAGACTGCTCTGCGGCTCGTCTCGCTGCTAGGCTCGATTTGTGGATCGTCTCGATTTGTCCGTGATTTCTTTTTGCTGACACTGACGTTGTTGCACTTGAGGTTCGCTGACGTACTGATTCTGGGTTGGATACCAAAATACTTCGTTCAGGTGAACCCCACACCTGACACCAAAAAACGTGTAGTGATCTCTCACTATCGTTTTATTTTAAAGTGCTCAACGTCGGAAGTTGGGCCAGGTTGATCAAAAGGATTTAGGTCGTGGCCAAATGAGACAAAGACACAATGTTAATTTGTAATATTTATTAAAATAAGATTAACTGGTCAAAACATAAATAAATGTATTTATAAATTTGAGGACAGAACGAAAAGTCTCTGCCCGAGAAATTAGTTACTAAAAATAAAAGTTACACTTGTTTAAAAATTACTGGGAATAGACTTAGAATGGCGGCGATGTTGAGGACCAGGCTCAACGACCAAACTAAGTCTTACAAGTATGGGATGGTAGACTAATTCTAATTGTGCTAAGAACAGAGTTCTGTATTTATACAGAATCTCCCTTCGCTTATGGGTACACGATAAAGACTAGGAGGTGGATCAAAGACGCCGACTAGGTGTTGTTTGTGCCAACTGGTCCTAGGTCATATTCGTAGTTGCGAATTAATTCTACGAATTGCTGGACCGGGTTTTAATAGATTTATTGTTATGGTGGCTTGTCGGTGAAATCAAAGTAAAAGAATATAAAAAATAAGAAACGACTCTGTCGGTTTACTACAACATGCTCTTGTTGTTATGATTCGTGGATTATATGTAAACTGGAAAATTCCATTAAACTATTATTTCACAGGCAGTGGTGTTAAAGGTGACAGTTTGGTATTAATTATTAAAGAATGTGTTCAGAAAATATTAGAACTTGGATTTTTACCATCTGCTATTATTTGTGACCAGGGTACTCAAAATAGGCGAATGTTTTCAATTTTAGGTGGCTCTGAAAATGAACCATTTACCACAATTTGTTGTAGGAAATTATTTTTAATTTACGACATGCCACACCTAATTAAAAGCGTCAGAAACAACCTTCTAAACGGAAATTTTAAATATAAAGAAGAAATTATTTCGTTAAGTGACGTGAAAAAAACATACGACATTGATACAACAAGTTCAAAAGTACGGTCCATGATAAAAATCACGCCAGTTCATCTCGCGCCAAATGCATTTGAAAAAATGTCCTGTAAGTTGGCTATACAATTGTTGAGCAGATCAGTAGCAGCTTCAATTAAAACTTGTGTGGCTACGGGTCAGTTAAAATCTTCAACGGCAATCAACACGGCAAACTTTTTTATAACAGTAAACGACATATTTGATTCTGGAAATAGTAAAAATCTTTTTGATAACAACCCCAATAAACGTCCACTAAGTGTAAAAAGTCCACAAGTATTTTCAAATTTAAAAAAATCAATTTCAACATTTAAAAATCTTGTTAAAATTAACCATAAAAATAAAAAAATCAGTACTCCACCGTGCTTTTCAGGAATGGTTTGGACTTCAACTGCGTTGCTTAATCTATACGAGTCAGAACTTATGGAAATGACTGAAAAATATCCAGAAAATGAATTTTTTTTGATGACTAATCGGTTAACCCAAGATCCGTTGGAAAATTTATTTTCAATAATAAGACAAAGAAATGGTTATAACAGAAATCCAACAGCTCGCACTTTTAGGTGTTGTTTTGGAAACATCTGTTCATACAGTTTGATGAAATGTTCAGACAAATGCAACTGTGTTTTTTTTTTATTTTTTAATTTTTTAATTTTTGTGTCTTTTAGAGCACTAAAAATGCTTCGATTTTCTTCAATAATACCTTTTCTGATAGGAAAGTGAATCTAGTTGGTACTTTAGGGGTCAAAAGTTAAAATTTCCCAGTAGTTTTCATGAGCGCCTGGAAAAACAAATGAAAAATTAAGGGAAAAACGGGAATTTTTACGGAAAACCAATTTTCGACAAAATCGATTTAGGTTTTTGGTATAACTCTAAAATAAATGACCGTAGATACATGAAATTTTGACCGAATGTTTATATAAGCATTTTCTACACACCCTAGCATTTTCAAAATTTTCTGACTTATTTTGAGCTGTTAACGGACATTTTCAGTTTCCAATTTTTTTAGTTTTTTTTCTATCAATGTCAATAAAATTTTATTTTTTGGGTAAAAAATCTTGAAAATTTAATGGTAGGCTTCTAATATATAGTTTCATAACAAACCGTGATACAGTCATACACCATTGTCGTAGACGAAAGACCACAATGTCGATAAAATCAAATTTATTAATTTATGTGATGGTAATTAATAGTGATAACTTTTAATCATCCTTATATTATAAAACGCTAACCGTGTGGCGCCCCCTAGCTATAGTGGAACGTTGGAACGGAAAACCAAACCCTTGGAGCAAACGCTCAAACGCCGCTCCTTATCATCGCTTATTGCTTATCGCTTTTTGCCGTTTTTCCGATTTCCTATTTTTTTTCCAAAATATCGACTTTTACCCGTTTTTCGGACCTCCCGGCTCTCCGTTCTCGCCTTATTCGCCTTCCCCGCCTCATTTGACGGCCTCCGGTACGTGCGCTTTTTTCGTCACGACCGTTTCTCCGCGGAGATCGCGCGAAAACCGACGCGCCGTCGTCGCGCTTTTCGTTCGAAAAATCGACTTTTACCCGTTTTTTGGACGTCCCACCTCCCCGTTCTCGCCTCATTCGGAATCCCCGCTAAATTTACCGACGGCGCCCGCCCCTACTTCGTTTCCAGCGAGTGCCGTGGGCGAGTAAAATCGACGAAAAGAGCCGCCGTAGCGTTCGCGATTCGCCTCGGCGGCGAGACGCCTTAACTGGCAGAGATTTCACACCAGTTCTCAACTCGATAGGTAGGTAGGTAGGATTAGGGCGTTAGTCAGGTTACCCGGCGGTGGAGCGTTCGAGACCGGCCGCGGCGGATTGTGTGTAAATTTGCGGCGGCCGTGTTAAATCGAAATTCTTTTTTTTTCGCGAATTATTTTTTTTATTATTTATTTTTTTATTATATTTAATTCTTTTTAGCCGAACGATAATTGACGATTCTAAATGTTCTTATTTATACAAATACGTCTTCAAAGACAACGACATGGCTACAGTAGAAGTCCAAGACAGAAATGAAATTGAAAAGTATTGTTACTATGTTTTAAAAAAGAACACTCGACTTATATATTTACACATATTCATTTGTTTGTTGTTTTTATATCTTATATACTATAAAAATAATGGTTAATTTTCGGTTATTATGTTTTTGATATTAATGTTACATAATTAATTCATACAATAGTACACTGACCTTAAAAAATTATTTTATTTTATTTTTAAATTTTATTATTTTTATTATTATTATTATAAGTTGACATTTTAAATTTACATAATATAACTATCTATCTATATGGATATAATATAAATTAATTAATAAATAGACGATTGATAAATAACTTTAACTTAATTAAATATATTTAACATACTATGTAGTATTTATTACTTGATATATTATGACAGTTTATTATTATAGGTGAATCATTCATATAAATTTAGTGTAGCATACAAATACTGCTACATATTCTAAATGATACAATATTACCTAATAAACAAAATAGAACTTAATGTACCTATTTAATTAAAGTCTGAAAATTAATTTGTATAATGATAATATGTGACTATATACTATTTGATATAACTTATTATACATATAGATAGAGTATTATATGGAACAAACTATTTATTTTAATTAATAATAAATTAGGTAACACTTGATTTTATTATCTACACCTATACTGTTTAACAGTTTTTAGGTGAGATGATTGTTTGAGGTAATGTAATTTGGTAATTTAAATTTTATGTATGATACAAAACTGCTGCAGATACTATAAATACAATAATAATTTATTATAAACTAATAGATCTTAATTTAATTCTGACAGTTAAATTTTATAATGATATCGCTATACTATTTGATGAACTAGGTTTATATATAATTAACAATATATAATTATTGATCGATATGACTATACTATAGGTAGATAGGTTTAATCATCATTAGCATAAAATCAAGTTAATTAATAGACAATTGATAAATAACTATATATAATTGACGCCTTAAGAGGCTTTGATTTCACTCCTACTCTCATCTCAGCGGCTAGGTAGGTAGGATTAGGGCGTTGGGCAGGTTACCTGACGGTTGGGCGTTCGAAACCGGCCGCGGCAGTTTGTGTTTGTAAATTTGCGGCGGCCGTGAGATAATTCGAATTTTTTTTTTTTTCGATTTTTTTTTCGCGAATTATTTATTTTATTATTATATATTAATTCTTTTTAGCCGTTG
>JANEHU010001791.1:0-84749 GCA_027563435.1 Nasonovia ribisnigri
AAAAAAAATTAAATGTATGCTGTATAATAGTTTTTAAATACAAATAAAATATTAATAAGTATAATACTATAATATGTACACAAAAGTCCAAAAAAAAAATTATTTTGATGACGATGGTACGTAAATTTCTTCTTTTGATGCTTTTGTATACCTACTTTTGTGCTGAACCGATTTCATCAAGTAACCTAGTTTCTTTTAATAGAATATTATAAAACTCATTACAAGATAAGTTTTTAAAGTGTTTTTTTACAAATATAATTGATTTGATAGTTTCAACCAAAAATCGATTTTTCATCTGTCCACAACACATTAATGGTTGAAAAAATCCGTTCTACTGCAGCATTTGCAAAGAATAAATTATATTTATAATTTTACATAGATATTATAAAATAAAAATAGACATTATATTTGACAACAAACTGGTTGTGGCGGAGTTTCTTATTAGACACAATTGTTTCATTAACCCAAAATTTTAACTAAGTATTATGCTTGTTATGATGATCACATATTAAAAATTTCAAAGCTCAATTATTAACTAGTAAAACTTAATAGTATGATTTGTCTAGAAAAACGCTTAAGGTGGCCATAGCTGGTGACTTTACCCAGGTACTATATTTTTATAATAACTAATAAGGAAATTTCAGATGTTACGTAGCCACATGGGTAACATTGTAACAATCATAATTCATTAAAGGGTACCTAATTTTTAGTTTCATTAAACTATACATTTTTACTTAGGTACTCACAGCTTTGAGGTTTTATGCAAGTGGAAGTTACCAACAGGATATAGGTGAGCATAGAGGTGCAGAACTAAGTCAAGCATCGGTCAGCAGGTGTCTAACAGAAGTAACTGAAGCTTTGAATAATTGTCAGATTATGAACAAGTATATTCATTTTCCTGCTAATATGTTAGAACTCAATATTGTTCGTCGAGGGTAAGTTACATTTTAATATGAGTCGACTAGTTAATAAATTATTTAAATAGAAAAATCTTCATAAATATTAATTCAAATAATCAACAACTTGTACAAATAATTTTCAAGTTTTTATTTTCATTAAAGTTTTGTTGATCACCTCTAATGAAAGAACTAACATTTTTCTATGAGGTCAAATTTATCTATAATTGGTACCTAAGTACTAGGATGTACTTCTATATGATTGTTGATTATTTGTATTCTTATTTCTTAGCTAATAAGTATAACTTATTAAATTAAAAATTATTTTTGTAAAACTGAAAAATGGAAAAAAATATAATTTTGCTTGTATTTCAATTCATAGTTATATTTACTACTTTTTATTAACGTTAGTTTGTTTGTGTAAGCTTATGGATTTAAGACACTAAATTATTACTTATTAGTTTAAATATTTCCCTACAGGTTTTATGACAAGTATTCAATTCCTGGAATTGTTGGAGTTGTAGACGGAACACACATAGCTATTGTTCCTCCAAATTCAGAAGATGAACTATACCCAGAGCATATATATGTCAACCGAAAAGGTTATCATAGTATTAATACTCAACTAGTGAGTCTTTAAATATGTTTAATATAGGGGGGTAACCCACTGGTATTTCCCTACCCAGTAGTCTTCAATTGAATTATTACATTACGGTATACAGGGTGATTTATACACTTAGATAATTATTTTCATATTTGTTAATTAATGACAAGTATTAAATATTTTTTTTTATTATTATTATGCATATATTTATTTAATTTTATTATTATTACAGATATGTGACTCAGACTTAAAAATATTGAATGTATGCTCTAAGTTCCCGGGAAGTGTTCATGATAGCCACATATGGCGTTTAAGTGTGGTGCAAGAGTTATTACAACATTTACATTCAATTGGACAAACATCATATTTTATGCTTGGTGATTCAGGGTATGGGCTTAGACCATGGTTGATGACACCAATATATGAACCACAGGAAAATAGTTCAGAAGCTCGGTACAATAAGTGGTTCTGTAAAACCAGGTCAATAATCGAGCGTTGCAATGGTGTGCTGAAAATGAGCTTTAGATGTCTTCTTAAACATAGAGTTTTGCATTACTCACCACCAAAGGCGGCTAGTATTATTAACGCTTGTGTCATATTGCACAATATTTGTATAACAAATAAATTACCATTAGTAAATATCGATGAAAGGGAAGATATTGATTTGGGCATAATTAATGATTTACCAGTAAATAACAATGTGAATCAAATTAATCCAGAACTTACAGCAGGAAAAAGATACCAAAAACAAATTATTAATAGATACTTTCAATAAACATCTCTTTATTTAAAACGAAAAACATTGTAAAATTATTATTACCAATTAAATGTATCACACATATTTTTTTTATATATAAACTATCTAAATATGAGATCTTTCATAAATTTAGTATAGGAACATTAGTTAGGTGGTAAAGTTTAATATTAATAATATATTAGTATTTTTTTATAGTGTAAATTGGTTAATGGTATGTTAAAAAACCCTTCTTAAATTTAAACAAAATAGGATTACATTAGGTACTTTTTTTCTAATGCAGCTGCAATTTTTTCTTTTGCTTCTGTTCTCCTCTTTAAAAGAAAAAGTTTAGCAATATAATATGATTTTAAAATTTCATTACGAGCGTCGTTTGATTCTACTATATGCATGGAAGCATTTACTGATTGTTTCAAGACACCAAGTTTACTGGAAAGATTTTTAAAAACATAAATTATAGACAAATTGTAATTTTTAAGTATTTCTTTAGAAAAATGATACTTCAAATACCTTTTTGAGTTATCTGTTGTCAAATTTGGTTGATCAATGATCTTACCAGCAAGTCTTATATCATTTATAGCATTTATGAAAGGGTCATCAGCATTTGGTTGATCAATGATCTTACCAGCAAGTCTTATATCATTTATAGCATTTATGAAAGGGTCATCAGCATTTGGTTGATCAATAACCTTACCAGCAAGTTTTGTATCATTAATAGCTTCTGTGATAGGGTCATTAGAATTAAAGTGGCTTCTATTTTCTTGATCAGGTAAGTTAATATCACTAATATCTTCCCTATTGAATTGTTAAAATAATGAAATTATTGACATATACAAATTATATTTTAATAACATTGTTATACCTGTTTATATGTTCATCTAATTCTTCAATTTCAGTTAAACTATAACTAGCCGCAGGTCTAGAATTACATTAGGTATAAAAATTTTTAATCTTGTATTATAATAAATTAATAACAATAATAGTCATATATTGTCATCTAACACTGTTTTAATATCTGTTACTTACAACAAAACATCATTAGACTCATCAAGCCTTTCAGTGTCTACAACCATTTGGAAACCTTCAAAGTTCACAAACGGTTCAGCAGTATTTGGATGACCATTAACAGGGACCTCACCAATAAGATTTAAAATTTTGTCTTCCCATTCATCAGTCTTTTCATTTTCATTGTCCCCTCCACCAGTCTTTCTACAACTTTTTTTGTACTCGACACTTTTTGTCTTTATATTACTCTTTAAGTCTATCCAACACTAAAATTGTATAATAAGCAAATATTATATAAAAGACTTATTTTAAATGTTATCTGTAGAAAATCAGTTATAAGTGCTAGTATATCTCTATTAATTTTTTTATTTTAATCTGACTCATAAGATGATATTTAAATTAATTAATGAAACAAAATTATTTTATTTTATAGACTTATGATAATAATGTTGGTCATCTATATAAGATATCTTATAAGGTATCTTGGATTTAAGTTAAAGTTTAGATTTAAGGAGAGTTATGTTAATTAATAGGTATAGTTAATTTAATATTTGCAAATGAATATTAGATTCAAATTTTTACACTATAGTGCACATACAACAATATTGATTTAACAAGAAGTAAGAATATTTACTTTTTTCCATTTTAATGGTTCCTTAGTGGCTCCAACAATAGAATTAAGTTCATTAGCTATTTGCTGCCAAAGTACTTTAGATTTTTTGCTGGTGAATGTAGAACTAAATTTTCCCTTATGAAGTTCCGGATGGGACTGCATGTACGAAATTAATGCTTCCTTTTGAGCAAATGAAACCGACTTCCCTTTACATTTTTTTGACATTTTTAAAATGTTACTTATAAATGTAGTAACAAAAGACAATGACAAAAAAGTTTGTTTTATTAATTATTATTCATCCAGTTGGCCGTAATTGATAAATAATTAATCGTTATCAGCCAAACACGATGTTATCTCATGGAATAAATTAGCTATTAAATGATTACAATTCGATAGTCGAAAACTCGATCGAAAATCACTTATTCGATATTTGAATATTCGATTAGCTCTAGAGAATAGCTCAGATCGAAAAAAAACGATCGAAACAATTATTTCGATCGAAAATTGATAATCGAATAAACCTTTTCGACAGTCGTTTTCGATTGATTTGAGAATAGACCCCCTGGAGATAATCCTGAAGAACGTTTACCTTGTAATAAGGGCCTAATGGCATTTATCACGTCAAATGCTAGTTCAGGACTTATTCTAAACATAAATATAAACTCTTCACGAGGGAGATCAAAAGGATCTTGTGTATCTCTCAAAACCCTTCTTTCGATTCGCCTTTCTTGTAATCTAACTCTTTCTTCCAACAGCATCAGTTCCCATCTTAAAAATTCTAAAGCCATAACGTTTATCTGAGAGAACGATCGTACTAAGAAGTTAGTAATAATTATTAATAATTACTTCCAAAACCGCAAGATTAAAATTTGAAAATTGTATATAGGTACGAATGCACGATAACAGATCAATGATAACACGAAATATGACGTTTTTCCCCTTATCCATCCCCGGTAAGTATTATCGAGGGGTCTTGATGGGTGTATTAGGTTCGGTGGAGAACGATTCCGCAAAATGTGCGGAATCGTGTTGATTTTAATAGCCACTGATATACATACACGACTCCACAAATTCTATACATTTTAAATGCAACGTTGCCACTCTGAAGACAAGTAGGTAAAATACAAAATGAGTACATGTCCTGATGAGTCTGGTTTTTTATTTTCTGATTATGTTTTAAACAATTATATTGATAAAGACTGTCCTTTTCCACCACTAATTTGGGCTGAAGAACCATCAAAGAATCCAAGGTAGGTGCTATAATTATTATCTAAACTGTATGATTCTTTCATAATTTTTATAATATTATTATAATTTATAATGTTATCAGTGATATTTTTGAATTTTTGAGTGCATAAATATGTGCATATTTAACAATAATTTTTGCATAAAAATCCAGGCCCTAGTTATCACAGAACAACAAATGCAGCTGAAAGTTTTCATCGAACATTCAACGGCCAATTTTACTATTCTCATCCACCCATGTATTCAGTGCTAACAGTCTTACTAGAAACTCAGTCCGAAACAGAAGTAAACATATTTACAATTATTTCTAATAATGAAAAAAAGAAAATGACTCTTAAAGAAACAGAACGCATTGAAACTACTATTAGGGCATATGATAAGTATAAATCTTGTAAATCCCGAGAAAATTTACTACATTATTTATCATTAACTGGCCATATTTATCAAGGTAAATCATTATAATTCTCATATTATAATCATTTAAATTGTATAATTAATAGCTGATCATTTTTATAACTTTTTTTAACTAATATATTGATAACTTTAATATTTTTGTATGTTTTATAATAACGAATGTTTTAAATTGTATAATTAATAGCTGATAATTTTTATAACTTTTTTTAACTAATATATTGATAAATTTAATATTTTTTATGTATGAAGCGAATAGCAAATCTAATATATTATAATATACCTCATATCATTTTGATAACTATAATATTTTTATATAATATGGCAACGTTGCATTTAAAATTATGCGGAATCGTGTTTAAATGTATAGAATTTGCGGAGTCGTGTATGTATATCAGTGGCTATTAAAATCAACACGATTCCGCAAATTTTGCGGAATCGTGTTATAGCCATTAGGTTAACGATATTTTATTTTCACTATCGACAATTTTAACGAAAATAGTTGTTAGGTTAACGAATATCTGTAGTACAGAATCGCTTTTATCGATAATATTCGATAAGAGAATTTTCATTAACGTAACGAATCGAAAGTTGTCGTTAAGCTAGCTTATCGAGTTACAGAATACCGCTGCTGGCCAATAAATGCACGTGAACGTGAACGTATGTAGTGGAAAGCCTCCTTAAAAGTTAATCGTGATTTACCAACATTTGGATTTCACCACGTTAATCACGGTTCCACTAAACGCGATTACGGTAACCCTGATTAACCTTATTAATCACGATTAACTTCATTACTAGATACTAGTATCTATAGCTATCGTCAGCTGTGTCGTATGATAAGGTGATAACAATGATAATATGATATGGTTCGTTAATCGTTGGGCCTTGGGCGATTATCATTTATCAACATTTTGAATTTTGATTTGCACCGACTACCGTGTTTTGTATTTTTCATATTGTTATTAATATTGTAATTATGGACAAAAGGAAGCGCGAACGTAGTTTCGATTACCTAGAAAAATCTATACTTATTGAGATAGTTACAGAGCACTTCGGTGTAATAGAGTCTAAAAAGACAGACGGGGTAAGCATAAAACTAAAAAACGCTGAGTGGCAAAAAATTGCGGAGAAATTCGCTGCATCATCATCAACTTACTCAAGAGACTCCCATAGCTTGAAAATGCTGTGGGACAATCTCAAAAGGAAGGCGAAGGCGGCAATGGCTATACAAGCTGATAACATTTACGGCACAGGTAATAAATGCATATTACATACATCACATGATTTGGTATTTCTATTAATTGATATTGTATCTTTTTCGTAGGAGGCGGAAAAGCTAAGAAATCAGTAGCTGATCCTATAATGGACGCAGTTGTTGGTCTTATTCGGCCAAATGTCGAACCCTTTAATAATATTTATGACGACAATAATTATGAAGAATGCAGGAGCAATGTCACCACTAGTATGTCTACATTAATAATTAAAAATACTATAGTCATTGCTTATAATGGTTATATACTTGTGTAGTTATTATTATAATTACCGATTATTAATTGTATCTACCTTTTTGTTATTGATATTGTTATTTCAATAACCTATATAATTATATTTATTCATATGTCATTTTTTTATCATAGAAAGTTACGTCCATTGTATATTTTGAAATTCATTGTTTTTCAAACGTAGTTTTTGGTTTAAAATATTTTTAAAACTATATTCTACTATTAACAATATGATGACTTATCTGATACATAAAAAATATTTGTATAATTCAAGTGTATTTGATTATATATACAAGATTTTAATATTAATATTTATTAAGATGAATTTACTAAACTTTCAATATATTACAGAAACTAATCAGTTTGAAGAAAATGAAGAAATTATTGTTGAACATGTTGAGTTGAGTCCTGAGGTCAGTACCATTAGTTAATTGATAATTCTGTAGTAAAAAAGCTTATACTTTGGCATACCTCATAACTTTTTGTATTATTTCAGGCTATGATTAACAATGATTTTGATAATAATGACATTTTATTGCAAAATGATTGGTCTCAGTACAACCCCGCCATGATGAAGACTCAGATATCCTCTGCCCTTCGCAACACTTCACAAGAATCAAGACCAATACCTTCCACTTCTAAAATTCCCTCTGATATTGATATGCCAGAGGACATTCGGCCCACAGCTGCATCAAGTCCATATGTTGAAGGCAAAAAAGGAGTGTCACGAAGAAGACCAGCCTTGACCAGAACATCAGCATCAGAAACATTTCTGGAAGCTAAAAAATTGTGTCTTGATGCATCAAGGACGGATGCTGAAGAAGAGCATAAATTACAAATGAAAATCTTAAATGAAAAATTAAAACAAGAAAAAATTAAAACTGAATTACTCAAACTCCAGATCCAGCGTGAGTCTGGAACAGAATGGGTATTTGACGACAACAATGAGGTTGATAATACAGACTAGGTAATAATTAGTTATTGTTTTAATTTGTTTTAATTTTAATTTTTGTTTTAAAATGTTTAGTTTTATAATATTATGTTTAAGACGACGCCGTATGTATTACCTACCTCAATGATTTGTTCACAAAATTCTTTTTTATAGGTCATACACGGAGAAACTGTCCACGAAATTAAACATATATCACAGTATTTAAAACTTTTGGAATTTTATAAAAATGATATACCAGAAAATTTTGTTAAGGCTGCAGTAGCCGAATTTGATTTATGGTACCAAAAATTCAAATGCCCAAATCATTCATTACCACATAATGCAATTGATGCATTCAACTTTTATAATGATACTCTAATTGAAACTATATTTTTATACTTTATACTTTAGTATTATTATATTTAATCAAAATTTACCTCTCAAAGTGACCATCTATTAACGCCTGCCGCACTCTGTTTTGCTGTGTTACTCTTCGATTAATGGGGTTTGGTACATATTGAATTTCTATGTTATCCTGGGCAAGTATTTCTTCCCAAGGAGCAGGGAGTATCATATCAAATCCTCTGGGGACTTCATCCCCAGCTATTCGGGCAATATTATGTAATACTAATGTTGCAGTGATGATAGGGAATATACGCATAAGTTTTACTCGTAAACCTAAAGCCATTACTGGAAAACGTCTTTTCCAAACACCAAAAAATCTTTCAATGACATTTCTTGTCCTTATCTGTGACTCATTATATAAGTTTTCCGCTGGTGTGTGGCATTCATTGAGTGGTGTCATCATGTAATTTGCAGAGGCATAGCCACTGTCTCCTACCAGTACTGCGTCCCCATAAACTCCTTGCTCAAATAAAGCCCTTCTTCTTGACTCTAAATATTCTGGAGTCATGAGTGCTACCATCATATCTTGCAACTACATCCATTATTTCTAGATTAGCGTTGCATATCGCCTGAGCGTTCAACGAAAAATAACCTTTTCGGTTTCGAAAATGCTCAGCGGATTCTCCACCTGCAATTCAGAAAGACCACTAATGTATAATACTATAATGTAACTATATTTTGTAAAAATTAAAATAAAATAAATAAATTCATATTATTAGAAAAATATGTCTTTGGGTGTACCTACTGGTACTAATAGGAGAAACAGGTATAAATATTAATCATATTTGTAAATACCTGGTGATTGCCACAACTTCACATGGGTACAGTCAATAGCACCGATGACTCTTGGGAACTTGGCTCTTTGGTAAAAATTTAACTGGGTCTGTCTTATTTCCTCTGGTGTTTCAGGAAATTTAATATACTGACTACGCAAGGAAGCAATAGTACAACTCACTTTATGCACTATCCTATTTACAGTTGAGGAACTAAAGCCACAAAGATCCCCTGTAGTAGTTTGAAAGCATCCAGTGGCATAGAAACGTAGTGTGCATAATAACTGATTAATCGGAGATATACAGTTATTCCTGTCGAAAAAAAACTGTTATACTTTGAAGGCGTTTTGTAATTATAAGCACAAACTTCACTGACTGACCTGTCTGTTTCATACTCAAGTTGATGTTCTATTTTTTCCAGGATTGACAAAACTGTTGGTTTTGTCAGTCTGTACCTCGTAATGAAATCCCGATCATCCAGACTTTCGAAGTCTTCGGCCCTCTCCCGTATCCATCTAGGACGGCGGATAGAGAAAATTACAAGCTCGTCTTCGTCATTTTCATCGTTTTCAAAACAAATTTGTAGAACACGTTTACGAGCTCGTTGCATGTTATATATAAATATTATATTCGAAACCAAAGAACAAATTAACAAAACACTTGAAGTTTAAACGAAAACGATTACTATGCTACATATAATTTTGTTAATATTTTAATAATTGATAACATTATCAATATGTCCGGAAACTAACCGCGATTAAGGACGATAATCGGCCGAAATTGGGCGATTAGTTTTTAATCGTGATTAAGCAGCGGTTACGCTTAACCGGGTTTGGTGAAATCCAAAATCTCTGGTTATCACTGTTAATCGTGATTAAGATGAGTTAACCGCGATTAACTATGTTGGTGAACTCGGCCCTAAGTGTGATCGTGATTTCATTTGTGACGATTCCCAATGTCTTATTCATATTACTCATATTTTTTTTCCTTATATTTAAGATTTGAACATTTAAAAACAGGTGGTGGAAAAGACCTTTCTCAAGCCCTTAATCTTAGGGAAGAGAAGCTGAAAAGCATGATTCAGCTGTCTGTAGATGATCTACAATCCGAATTCGACGATGATACTGAAAACATCAGTACTGATAATTTAGTTAACGGTAAGCTCAAATTATTGTATATCACAAAATAGTTGCTGGAATATGTTTTATATTTTCTTATACTTTTTTTTTTATGTTCCTATACTGACAATACCTATTCACCATTCAGACAATGAATTAATGGACAATGATGATGAAGACAAGGACAACGAAACATACTATGTGACTGGTACCCACATAACATTTTCCAATGTTAAAACTTCTATAAACGTTGAAGTTGAGTTGAATTTGAAAGGTTGGATAAACAATATTTAATAATACTAGATTAAGTGTTAAGAATTAAACGTTTACATTAAAGTAAATTCTTAGTGCTATATAAACACTTGATTTAGATTAGATTATAAATATTAAAAAGTTAATGTGTATTCAATGCTGAATAAACTTACAATGACTAACATTTAAATAGAGTGTTATGTGTAAGTGTAGTAGTATATAGTAGTATATAGTAGTATGTAGTATGTATGTAGTTATATTATTTTGTAACATGATATGTATACTGGCGTACGTGACTACGGAGCCGGACGCTCGAGCAGGAATCTGCTGATCCAGCAAGTCCCACCCTGGCCGTTGTACAGAAGGGCCCCTTGGTCACGGCCGCCTGAGACAGTCTCGTAGACACAGACATCCAGGCAGAACCTCATTTCATTTTATACAGAAAATCATTATGATAAGTTAATAAACATATATCTTAACCTTTTAAACAGTATCTTGCATTAATTCTTTCAAAACCCGTCCCCATTTCTCTAAACCAGGAATAACAGCGCGCCGGTACACATCATTTGGTGGCAGCGGGAGTCAACAATTCTATTATAAAATAAATTGTTGAAGAACCTACGTGTGCTACCGCCTTTCCACATAGGTAGAGAAACGGACAATCGTCAGAGCATCAAGTATTACGAAACCCCAGAGCATCTCAGAATCAAAGCGAAGAATTTACAGAGCATCAAGATTTTCAAGTACGTATATTCTTGTAATATATAATACGACGTACGAACGTCGCATACAAATTCCGAAATTCAGAAACGTCAGCACCAACAACGGCAACGCTGAACGCCGCCGCCGCCGAGAGCCGCCCAACTACGAACGTAACCGACGACCGTCGTGTCAACACGACTCATCAGCCACACCGATCGTGCACGGAGCATCAAGGACATCAGCAGGACGCCGCCGCCGCCGTCGCCGCCGTAGATGCAATAATCAGGTCACAGCTGTTGTCACCGCGTACTAATCAAAACAAACGGCTATCACTATCAACAATGTTATTATATATAGCCGCCTCGTTCTTGTGAGTTATCCAATCATTCGTTTTTTATAATTAATCGCAGCGCATAAACGCAAGCTAATTTATTCAGTTGTGAAATAAGATAAAATTAATAATAGTACAGTTTAAGGGAAGGGAAAATAAAACAAAATCAATATAATAAAGGTGATCGTAATTAATTTTGTACTATTATAATTTTATATTATTTATACTTTAATTTTGCTGTACGCTTTTGTTTTTGTTGTTTGCTTGGAATCGGAAAGGTAATTGAGGAAATTAATTAATTAATTGATTCTTTATTGTGTGGTTATTTACTCGGGCTATTTATTTCGTATCAGTCGTAGTCTATGTCAGATACTGATCAAAACGAAACCATTAGTTCTGAAAATCTTATAGATCTTGAAAGTAGTGTTAGTGTCCCTTCTAGTGGAGAACTATACGAACCTTCAGACGAATTTGACTCAGATGATAGTAGGTTCAACAATATATCTCAGTCGGAACATATTTTAGATAGGGCAAACAATTCCATAGATAACACTGACTCGGTTCTCAAGGACGCGGAGAACTTACTTAAATTAACTTGTAATCAAAATCAAGCGGTAAAAGAAACAATAATGTCAAAGTTTATGACCACACACCAAGCTTTAAATTTAATCCCTTTGTTCAATGGGGAAAATGCTGATGATAGTTTTGCATTTCATAATGCATGCGAATATGCGTTACAAAGCATTGACCCAGCGGAGAAAGAAAATCTAATCAGGGGCATAACAACTCGATTAATAGGCAAGGCCATACGTCCATTTAGACATAAAAAACCTACCACTTACAAAGAACTTAAGGAAACTTTAGACCTCACTGTTAATAGAAAACAAACATTAACGCATTTGCATTCGAAATTATCGACATTCAAGATAGCTTCAGGGGAGACTATTCAGCAATATAGCGATAGGGCTGAACAATTATATTACGATATTATAGAAGCATCCATGGCAACAAACGAAATTTCTAACACGGAAGACTTATCCAAAATAACAGAAAAGCAAATTTTATCAGCATACACTGAAGGGTTACCACACGATACAAAGATTTTAGTAAAAGCTAGTAGACCAAATAAGTTGTCGGACTGTGTTCAAATTGCATTGGAAGAAGAAACTTCACGCATAAATCAAAAAGAGATTCGCAAAAACATTAATGATTATAAAAACAATAGGTCGGATCTTAAGCCAAGTATTAGTTACGGAAGTAAGACAAATTCGGTACAAAAATCTAACAGTAGACCACCTGGTGCATGTTTTCGCTGTGGACGTACGAACCATCAGGCAAAGCAATGCCGCGCTTCAGAAGCCGATCAAGCCCGTTACAGAGAATCGCAAAATAAGAGTAAAACGGAAACAAAAGCTATCAGGATAGTTACATGCAACTATTGTAAAAAACCAAACCATACTATAAGTGAATGTCGCAAACGAAAGTACGTTAACGAACGCAAGGCACAGGAGCAACAAGGCACCTCGTCGGGAAACGAACAAACACCGGGTCCAAGTGGCGCTCGCCCGGTGGGGGATATCAAAACAGCCACTCTGAACCTGCAAGGGCTTTCTATTTCCAAGCAGAATTAATTAATAAACACATAACGTTAAAAATTCCCCAGTGCATGATAGATAATGTTAAATTACTTATAGACACTGGTAGCGATCTAAATATGATAAAATTATCCACTTTAAGAAACGAAGTCATGGTCGATGAAACTCAAAGTTATCAGTTAAAAGGAATTAACGAATACTTAGTACGCACTTTAGGTTCTGTAATTCTCAATTTAAATTTTGGCACTGAAACTCTTACAACTAAATTCCAAGTAGTGCATGATGATTTCCCAATCCCTCATGAAGGTATTTTAGGAAATCCGTTTCTTACCGAAAATCGTATCGCAATAGATTATTATTCGTCAAAAATCTTTCAAATTAACACTGATCCTCTTACACTTATGCCGCGTTCAGAAACCATCGTACCAATTGCCAGCACGAGACCGGAAGGAACAGCTTTAGTAGTTCATTCACAAATTTTACAAGAAGAAAACGTTCGTCTTGGGAATGTGGTAAACACAGTTAAGCAAGGAAAAATCTTAGCTGTCGCCATCAACACTTCAGAAGAGCTCATTACAATACCACCTTTAAATATAGAAGAAATCGAGTTTGAGGAGTTCCGAGAAACCTCCACGTTGATCGCAACAAATACTAACGAAATAACGGAAGATACGCATCGTATCAGTCGCATTCAGGAAGCTATATTATATCAAGAGTTAAATGCGGAAGAATCAAATAGTCTCTGGAAGGTGATAAGCGAATATCCAGATATTTTTCAGCTGGAGGGAGATTCATTCCCTTCTACCGATGCAATACAGCACGAGATCCACCTAAAGGAAGGAGCGAAACCTGTTAATGTCCGACCGTATAGATTGCCATACGCTCACCGTCAGGAGATTGTTAGACAAATGGAAGAGTTGGAAAGTAACAACATTATACAGCCGTCCGAGTCCCCTTGGAACGCACCACTTATCGTGGTCTCAAAGAAGCCAGATGCTCACGGAAACCCAAAATACCGAGTATGTGTTGATTTCAGACGTCTTAACGAACTGACTATAGGAGATGCATACCCTATACCTAGAATAGATGAAATTTTAGACCAATTAGGCCGATCGAGATACTATACTACGTTGGATTTGGTCAGTGGATATCACCAGGTATCAATCAAAGCAGAAGATCGCCAAAAGACAGCTTTTTCTACTGACAAAGGCCACTATGAATTCCGAAGAATGCCATTTGGATTAAGTGGAGCTCCTAGTACGTTCCAACGCTTAATGAACACAGCTCTAACAGGGATCAACGGGACCAAGGCCTTCGTATATTTAGACGACATAATTGTTTACGCTTCAGACTTAAAGGACCATGAATCCAAATTACGGGATGTATTTTCAAGGCTTAGAAAATTTAATCTTCGCTTACAACCATCAAAGTGTCAATTCCTACAGAGAGAGGTGATATATTTAGGACATCTCATTACCGATCAAGGAGTCAAACCCGATCCGGGAAAAATCCAATGCGTACAAAACCATCCAGTTCCCAGAAATACGACAGAAATCAAACAATTCTTGGGGTTATCTGGTTATTATAGGAGATTTATTGAAGGATACAGCAAAACAGCGAAACCACTCACAGCACTTTTAAACAAAGACATACCATTTGAATGGTCGACTGAATGTCAAAGAGCTTTTGAGACGCTCAAGCAGAAACTCATAGAAGCACCAGTATTACAATATCCTGATTTTGAAAAACCATTTATCTTAACCACGGATGCTAGTCAATTTGCAATTGGAAGTATTTTGTCACAGGGTACACCGGGACACGATCGACCTATCGCATATGCGTCCAGAACTCTTAATAAGGCCGAACAAGCATATAGTACGACCGAAAAAGAGTTGCTTAGCATAGTCTGGGCAGTAAAGAATTTCAGACCTTATCTACTTGGACGACAATTCAAAATTTACACGGACCACATGCCATTAACTTGGTTGTTTAATGTAAAAGATCCAGGTTCGAGACTTCTACGTTGGAGATTAAAGTTAGCCGAATATCAATATGAAGTTATCTACAAAACTGGAAAATCTAATACCAACGCCGACGCACTAAGTCGAATAATGGAAGTTAAAGTCGTGCACACTAGGTCTCAACAACAATCGGCAGGATCACCCATAAATTTGAAACTATTCCATGAGTATATATCGGATAACGAATGTCAAAATTATAGAAACTCGCGAGTCCAGGAGGTAACTGGAGATCTCTTCGACGTTTCAGAAGAATTCCATTTATTACACTGCGTGTCTGCTGATCTAAAGCTGAATCAAGGCATCGCCCTGGAATTTCGAAGGAAATTCGGACACTTACAAAATTTAAAACTTCAACGTCCAAAGAAAACCGAAGTAGCATACTTTCAATTGGGATCTCGATACATCATCAACCTAGTAACGAAGGATAAATTTTGGCAAAAACCAACTTTGGAAGACATGTACATTTCTTTACGGAACCTCCGATTTTTTCGTCAGGAATTTGGAATCCAGAATCTAGCCATGCCCAAAATCGGTTGTGGATTAGACCAATTAGACTGGCCCACGGTACTCCGAATGATAAAATACATATTTCAAAACGCAGAAATCAATATACAGATATTCTCTAAACAAAGCGTTGTTGAATTAGATAAACAGCAAATTATAAGTGAACATCATTTAGCAGTATTTGGAGGACACCGCGGAGTCAATCAGACAGTCAAGCGAATTCAAAAACAATTTGATTGGGAAGGGTTAAGTCAAGATGTCACTGATTTCATTAGTAAATGTTCATCCTGTCAAATGAATAAGACTTCCCCCCGTAATACCAAGCAACCGATGGTAATCAGTACCACCGCGTCCGAACCCTTTGAAAGAGTATTTATCGACGTAGTTGGTCCACTCACTCGAACTTATCAAGGAAATGTATACATCCTCACCCTTCAATGCGATCTGACGAAATTTTCGGTAGCAACACCCATGGCTAACAAAGAAGCGAATACAGTAGCGTATCATTTCGTCACCTCATTTGTATGCATTCACGGCATGCCACAGAATCTAATAAGCGATCAAGGAACTGAGTTTCTTAATAAAATCTTTTCCGAAACATGTAAATTAATAGGAGTGAAACGCATAAATACATCTCCATACCACCCACAAGCGAATGGGGCACTGGAGAGGAGTCATCGCACGCTAGGAGAATACTTGAGACACTACGTGGATGCAGACCAACAAAATTGGGATACCTACATACCATACGCTATGTTTACTTACAACTCATCAGAGCACCAATCCACAGGCAAACAACCTTATGCACTCCTTTATGGGAGAACCTTACAGGTACCCACATCACTAACAAAACCTCCGGAACCACAGTATAACTACGACGATTATCAAGAAGAACTTAAACAGAGACTACGAGAAGCTCATCGAATAGCTCGAGAACGTTTAATGAAGAACAAAATCAAAACCAAGGCTAGTTATGATCAAACGTCAAATCCAATAACGATTCATGTCAACGATAAAGTGCTTATTCAGGACAAAACTAGAAAGGGTAAGTTAAGCCCTAAATGGTTAGGCCCATACATCGTACTAGAAATCAATGAGAATGAGAATGTGACAATACAGAAAGGAAAACGGAAAACTAAAGTTCATAAGAATCTAGTGAAATTATTTAACGAGTAGCCACGAGGAGTTCTTGATTTGTACATACATTTTTTTTTTTTTATTTTTTTGATTTAAATATGTGCCTTTGTTATTTTAACATGCACCTCTTCCTTAACGACGCACTAATTCATTAATATTGGGGAAGTTCTTGGATCCATTAGCAACTACTTTGTAACATAAACGAAATCTTACAGGCTAGTAACAACTGTTCCATTGGATGTGCAATCAGAAAGTATTACACAGCTTCCAGAAAGTTTAATCAGCTTGAACACCTTTCCGAATCACACGGGGATGTACTATGAATTCAGGGAACATATAAAACTCACAAACACAGATTGGAACCTCATAACTTTTGTGGATTTATCCAATTTTAATTCGAAATTTCAATTGTTAAGGTCAACTTATAAAGCCACGGCAGAAGTCTGCAATGAACTACAATACAAAGTTAATGTAACCGAATTCTGGTATCCATGCAAACAATTCGATCAATCCGTTAACACATATTTATTTGAAATTGAAGCCAATCTTGATAATATTTGGACAACAATAGGGCAGGATACTAGTGTGGAAGGACGAGTTCGTCGCAGTTTTGGTACTTCACTCACTAAAATGGCAAAAGTGTTATTCAGCTCAAAATCATTTTTAGATGTAACCTCGATTCTTCAGGGAATTAGCGATCTATCCATGGCGAGACAATCGACAAGTGATTTAGTAGAAAATCAAACTAGATTATTCCAAACGACTATGAGTGAGATTTCAAAATCAATCAGCAACATTTCCGACCATCAGCAAAAACTCAAAGAAAATTTTCAACTTCTACAAACTCAGGCAAACAAAAATTCTATGACAATTAATACATTAATGGTGAAAACTACTCTGTTAGAACAATCTATTATTCTAGAATCACTTCTTAATCAATACGCGTATGAAACGCAAAATCTCATTTCTATTATAAATTCAGCAATTCATGGAAAAATCCACTCCACAGTATTACCACCAATAAAGCTTATTAAGGAACTTAGAGCTATCCAATTAACATTACCTGCAGGAACCCAACTCCCAGTAGAACCAAAAATACAGAATATACCAGAGTTTTTGTCAATTTCTTCTATTTCCATACTACAAAAAGATTTTCTTCTCATCTTTGCACTGCATTTCCCTATAATCACTGTAAATAGCTATGATATGTATCACCCTATTCCATTACCTTTTTATATGAAAGATGATAATGCTGTTATCATTGAACCAGAGGTTGATTATATATCCTTTAGCGATGATAGTGAATTCTATTTCACTTTGACTCAACAACAAAGTGATTCTTGTACTAGGCTAACCTCATACACTATTTGCAAAGGCAATGAACCAATTCAACGAAGGGCATCCTCTAAAATATGCGAAGTCGAAATCTTAAAAAACCCGCAATTTCTTCCGATTTCATGCAAAAGTAAATACATAAAATTAGATGTAAGCATTTGGAACCGATTATTTAAAACAGATTCTTGGATTTATTGTACTCGTTCCGAATTTGTAACCCTAAATTGTAAAAACCCTCAGAAATCATTCCAATTTAATATAAAAGGCATTGGCCGACTTAGTATCTCTCCATCTTGTACACTACACACCACTATGGCAATAATGTCGCCTATTTTAAACACATTTATTAACCATACGTTAGATTTAGTACCGGAAAATCCGTTGTTTAATATAAGTAATATTAAGGAATTAGATATAGAAGATATTAATCCCCAAACACTCAGTCATTTCGGTTTATATAAAAATCTCCGCCAAGCAATACGCGAATCCACAATGGAACGAAAACCGAATAATAAAATAACAGAAAACTTTTTAATAGTTCCAATGGAATATCATATTGTTATAGAATATCTTTGTATTTTAATAGTAGTAATAGTAATCGCGTTCTTATTTGTCAAATCAAAGAAACAGAAAATCTATGTTTATAAGCCAGAAATAGCAGAAACTGAATGTTAATCTATCTATATATTACTTCTACATAAATATTTAATGTTTATTTTTTTTTACATGTTAAGTCGCAGGGACTGCTCTGGTTTGGCCCTGGGGGTATGTTATGTGTAAGTGTAGTAGTATATAGTAGTATATAGTAGTATGTAGTATGTATGTAGTTATATTATTTTGTAACATGATATGTATACTGGCGTACGTGACTACGGAGCCGGACGCTCGAGCAGGAATCTGCTGATCCAGCAAGTCCCACCCTGGCCGTTGTACAGAAGGGCCCCTTGGTCACGGCCGCCTGAGTCAGTCTCGTAGACACAGACATCCAGGCAGAACCTCATTTCATTTTATACAGAAAATCATTATGATAAGTTAATAAACATATATCTTAACCTTTTAAACAGTATCTTGCATTAATTCTTTCAAAACCCGTCCCCATTTCTCTAAACCAGGAATAACAGCGCGCCGGTACACATCAAGAGTATCATAAATAATGCTTATTAAGCCTAGATTTATAAGCATTAATAATAGGTTGTTAAGTTAATACTATCCAAACATCAAATTAGAATTACATTGTTAATGTATTCGTTTAAGTATTTATTTAATGCTTGGTAAAAGTTCGTCCCTATTAATTCCAGTATAGCTGCTATAGCCAGCATGTGCCCTGTTAGCTACTGTGCACTGCAGTATAGCTGTTTCCCCATATTATTATTTAGAGTACATATATATTGGCTATAGCCTGTTACTTATTACTTATTCAGTTTAAATATAATACTGATCATTAGTTGTGCATTCACGGGTAACATCCAATTATCCAATATTATAATCATGAACATTAGATAATAATAATAATACAAACATATAAGTCCTAACCCGCAAGGACTTAATATGAATATTTAAAATAGTTTTTGACATTTGACGATTTTAAATTAATAATATAAACTACGCAACAATTCATGAAATACGATAATAAATTATGATAATTAAAAAATTGTAAACGGCGTATAACAAAATTAATTATAATGATGTTATGCGTATAGTAATAGTAACTATATATAGGTATGCGAGCGAAATTATTTAATGATATAAAATAAAATAAAAATAGATATGAACATTTAACAGCGGTCGACGAGACGCGCGTCTCATAATAGTGCAACCCACACCTGTTTGTTCACGGAAAAACCAGACGCCACATATTATTATTATATTTAATTTTATACTATAGTAGATCGTGTACTATAGTGTAGGCATTTGCATGTTTACTGGAATCACCCTCCAACGACCGGCATCGATCATAATTCGTAGCTATAGCTGCGTACGCGGCTACAGCCTGCAACCATTTAGTTATAATTTATATAGCAGTATATTTCTAAGAATACCTACTATAATCATAATGGCATTGATTAAATATATTATATAACACAAAAAAAAGGTTTTGACAGTTAATATTGAAAAATAATAATAATATATTATATTAATTATTAAGAGTTATAATATAAAGTTCGAATTTGTAAAATGGATATTTAATCAAATTTGAAATTATTTGACCGTATTTAAAATAACCTAACCGATTTCACGAAAAATCAAAAAGATTAAATAATTATTATAGAATCTGAATCTATATAACCTTTTATAGAACCGTATAATATCATACAATATTCATTTAAATTATTAGTAAATTAATTTCTTATTTTCTTCAATAAGTTATTTTTTTCAACCGCTCTGTATCTTTAAGAAATACCCTGTATACCTACATCAGAAACGACAGAATCTAATTTTATTTTTATCACTATTAAAGTGCAAGCGCGTGGTACTTAGATCATATACAGTGGATGGAGCTATGTGTGTATTTCTCGTATACCGAGCTGTGTCCAATATAACCCCCACTACTCATTTAATTTTAGGGAATAACAAGTTTATGCGCCTGCGTCGTACCGGATCACAATCATATCAATGTCCATTGATAAGAAATAAAGATGAATCGCAAATTTAAAATTTTACTTTTTATTTGTTACAAATTAAAGTTCGAGTACTTCGTTAGTTCGGTCTTTGAGTAGTTACGCATTTTAAATATTCACGAATTCAAATATCAATACATAATCATGCATCGGCGATGTTGTTTTTTTTGTCAGTCCTCAGCATTTAAAGTTCCAGGCTTAATATTACACAAGTAAGTTATTGAAATGTAAATAATTAAACATAATAAAACATTAGATAAATTAGATTGTATAAATAATACACAATATAATATGGTTTTTGCATTGGGCTTCGCAATAGCTAATTAGCTATTACTATTACTATTACTTATTTACTTCATTTTAATTTTTAGTTTCCCAACGGACATAGAACTTCGGAAAATTTGGCTTACACGTTGTGGATATACCGAAAAAGAGTTTTTACCATATAATAAGTTATGTTCACTACATTTTGATGAAAATTCATACAAAAACACTAGATCAAAAAAGTTACTAAAAAAAATGCACTTCCAACAAAATTTAAAAAAATTTCTAAATTCAATTTTGGTAAGATGAGTTAAGAATGATTCGAATTTCTATTATAATAAATTAACATAAAATTGTTTTATTTTAGCAGTTGAATGTGACCAGTCTACTTCAGAGATATCTATGAACGCGTCTCATCAGAGTAAGAATAATTCAAATTTATTTAATAATAGATTAAAATAAAATTGTTTTATTTTAGCAGTTGAATGTGAACAGTCTACTTCAGAGATGGCTATGAACGTGTCTGTTGAGAACATTCTAGGTACCAATTATTTTTTTGAATTACTGTTATTCATATGGAATATGTTTTGTTTTATATATTATATTTATTTAAATTATTTATTTAAGAAACTCCAAAACGTTCCAAGAGGCTTTGTTATATTGGTGACATAGCAACTCCTGATTTGAGTACACCTAAACGGGCAAAAAAACATTTCAATTTGGCAAAACTTAAAATATTGAAACAAAGAAGAAAAATAAAAACTCTACAACAGCGAGTGAGACGGCTTCAAAAAAAAATATCAACTTTATCTTCTTTGTTTCAACATTTGAAAAAACAAAATTTGATCAGTGAAGCAGCCCATGACACAATTTTGGTAACGAATTGTGTTTATTATATGTGCAATGTTCATTGTGCATGTATAGTGGATTTCAATGTATTAAAACAAAATATTGACGGACGACGGTCTAGTGCAGAGTTGTAGTGACATTTTTTGAAAACATGAGTTAAGTATTCTATAAAAATTAAAATTCTCCATTTAGTTTTTCATATAATATTCAAATTTTGTAAGTGCATGTTTAATATTTTATCCAACGATTGCATTGTTGTCAATTAATACCATACCTGTGCACTAGACTATCGATATGTTCAACTATTTTTGTTGTATATTTTGTACTAATGAATCTTTTTACATTAAGAGGCCGCTACCTATGTACATGTTATCCCCGTCTTATTTAATAGTAGTAATTAGTTAATTAATATTAATAATATGTTCATTTTAAAATGTGTTTTGATATAGTTTTATATACTTAATAAAATAAATGTTGAGATTTTTAAATGTAATTGTACATCTCATAAAGTCGGTAAATTATGTGTTAATAGTAGTAATTAGTTAATTAATATTAATATGTTCGTTTTAAAATGTGTTTTGATATAGTTTTATATACTGAATAAAATAAATGTTGAGATTTTTAAATGTAATTGTACATCTCATAAAGTCGGTAAATTATGTGTTAATAGTAGTAATTAGTTAATTAATATTAATATGTTCGTTTTAAAATGAGTTTTGATATAGTTTTATATACTTAATATTTAGCATTTTTTTTTCATAGAATAATACTTCTGAGGCAATTAAAGATATATTGAATAGAGAATTAAAATCCCGAAATGCCAAATATTCACCAGCTATGCGAAGCTTTGCTCTAACTTTGCAATTTTATTCTGCTAAAGCATACATGTTTGTAAGGAAAACATTCAAAAATTTACTGCCTCATCCAACAACACTAAAATTGTGGTATTCAGTTGTCAATGGAGAACCTGGGTTTACCAAAGAAGCTTTTGAAGCAATACAGTCACGTGTAAGCCAATCATCTCAACCAGTGGTATGCAATATTTGTATAGATGAAATGGCTATAAAAAAACAAATTTCTTATTTGAATGGTAAATTCTATGGAAAAGTGGACTTGGGTACTATGCTACCCACAGAAGATGATCAAGATAATGCCCAAGAGGCAACAAATGCT
The DNA here is from genome assembly GCA_027563435.1 of Nasonovia ribisnigri. NCBI lineage: Eukaryota > Metazoa > Arthropoda > Insecta > Hemiptera > Aphididae > Nasonovia > Nasonovia ribisnigri. The sequence goes on from JANEHU010001791.1 coordinate 23,039, forward strand.
CTAGTTTTCTTGGCTGTTTGTATGAATGGCCATTGGAAAGTTCCACTTGGATATTTTCTTATCCATAGTTTTTGTGGAAGTGAAAGAGCTAATCTTTTAACTAAGTGTTTTGAATTGATGAAAGAAACAGGAGCAGTATGTCATTCAATTACATTTGATGGAGCCCCGAGCAATTTGTCAATGTGTACTTCATTGGGCGCAAACTTCGATTACTTCTCTTCATCATTTAAGCCATGGTTTAACAATCCAGCAACACCAGAACAAACAAATCCGATTTATCTATTTTGGGACGCAGCGCATATGCTAAAACTAGTTCGCAACACTTTAGGTGAGAAACAAGTTTTTTTAAATGGTAAAGGGGAAATAATTAGATGGAACCATATTGTTAAATTCCAAGAGCTACAAGATAGTAAAGGTTTGCATGCAGCCAATAAATTTAAAAAAAGTCATATACAATATCATGAAAATAAGATGAATGTACGTTTGGCGGCACAAACTTTAAGTAAGAGTGTATCCTGTAGCTTATTATTCTGCGAAGAGTTAAAACTATTATCAGGAGCAAAAGCAACTGCAGAATTTTGTGAAGTGTTAAACAATGTTTTTGATTTAACTAATTGCCGAAACAAACTGGGAAAAGGAGATTATTATTGCCAAATTAATGACGAAAAAATTAATTATATTAAAGATTTTTTGGATCATTTTAAAGAATATATTGAAGGCCTTAAATATTATGATATCAATAGTCAACAGCAAGGTATTCAAATATTAAAAAGCACACGCAAGACTGGATTTTTAGGCCTTATTATATGTCTTACTAATCTTTTAAAATTATTTTATGTAGTAAAACCCTATGGAATGTCATACCTGCTATCTTATAAAATTAGTCAGGACCATATAGAGGTATTTTTCAGTGCAATGCGAAGTCGTGGTGGGTTCAACAATAATCCTAATGCAATACAATTTCGATCAGCTTACAAACGATTACTTGTCAGACATGAAATTAGTGGTTCTGCATATGGAAACTGTACTCTGTTGGATAACTCAATCATACTATTTGTAAGTGCAAATAAACGAAACAATGCTGATGCACTCTGTCATTATAATGATGATGATAAATCACAATATTTTAAAGAATTTGAACATGATTATGATTATCGCACACCTCAATTGGATGAATATGTTAATGACGTTGTTAAATACACCACTGGGTTTATAGTCTATAAAATAAGAAAACAAAAAAACATCTGTGAAACTTGTTATAAAGAATTGACGACGGAAGACATGATTACTGCATCAACATTATTAAAAAAGGGCGGGTAAGTGTATGTCGCTCTGCTGTACAGTAGGTTACAAGTGAGTCACTGTAATGGATTGTGTTAGATTTTTATCCAATGATATAATATCATTGAATAAGAAAAACGATTCTGAGCGAAGACGGTCAGTCAGTCTATAATATCTTACTAAGTCTAAATGTATTTGATGATATTATTGTGAATAAAGTAATTAATTTTAGTATTATAGGCATTAGTATTTACTATGGTTGGTTAAATTCATTTTTCTCAAAAAAATTATATTTTAAAATGCCATTGCGTGTATATAAAATATAACAATATATTCTAAAAGTTTCATATACCAACAAATAATATTTTTAAATTATATCAAAATAACTAAAATCATTATTCTTGGTTTGAATATGAAATTTTGTCTAAATTTGAAATTAAAATGTCTGTAAAAAATAAATATGTTGATATAATTTTTAGATTTTTTGGTTACAGTATGATTTATTTATGAGAATTTTAAAAACTTGTCAATTGAGGAACGCAGAGAAATTGTGTTCAAGAATCGGCTGTGTTTCAACTGCTTACGATCTGATCACCAAGTGCGTCAATGCAGATCGTCATCATGCACTCAATGTGGGAAAAGACACAACACTTTGTTGCACCTCAGCTATGAAGAGCAGGAGGTAGATGAGCAACGTAATGACGATATGCAGTCAGCTCAGGGATCAAGTAGCGCACCACCCAACGTAGTCGGCTGCGGGATGGTAAATAGCACAATACATTGCAAGCCAACTATTCAGGTTGTATTGGCTACGGCTGTGGTGTTTGTGTATGACGCTGCAGGTAATGTGATGCGTTGTAGGGCAGTGCTTGATTCAGGATCACAGTTGTGTTTCATCACTAATAAAATGGCTCGACGCCTTGGGTTACAGATAATCAACAATAATGTACCTATCATTGGTATCGGACAGTCAAAATCATCTATCAGCAAATGTTGTGTGGGTACGGTGCAGTCTCGGTTTGGCCAGACACAGTTCCATTTGCAACTTCATGTGTTACCTACTATCACCGGCGACCTTCCAACACAGAGTTTTGATACAACTCATTTAAACATTCCTCGTGAAATACAATCAAATTTAGCTGATCCTGAGTACAGCAAACCTGGGACTGTCGACATGTTACTTGGTGCTGAAATATTTTTTGATATTCTAAGGCAAGATAAACACATAGTGTCCGAGCATGCTGCATTCCAGGACACTGTGTTTGGGTGGATGTTGGTTGGTAAAGTACTCACCCAATCATCTCTGGTTACACTGGTGCGTCCGGTCATAAATCAATGCTCTGCGTTATCGTTATTCACATCGACAGTGTCCCGACGGTTATGCGAAGAGGAGGAAGCTGTGGAACGTCATTTCACACAGACCACTCATAGAAATGAAAGAGGACAATTTGTGGTCCGACTTCCGCTGAAGGAACATCCCTTGTGCATAGGAAATACAAGCATTATTGCCAGGAAACGATTTCTTAATCTCGAACAAAAGTTAACCAAAGACAAGGTATTGTCAACTGAATACGATAAATTTTTGATGGAGTACTTGAATTTAGGGCACATGGAAAAAATGGGACAATTCAATGAAACGCAATCCAACGGATATTACATACCTCACCATGCAGTCTTCAAAAGCACCAGTACAACCACCAAGTTACGGGTAGTGTTCGATGCATCTACTATAGGTTCAGCAGGAAAATCGTTGAACGACTTGCTCATGAAAGGTCCAGTTGTCCAACCTACACTGTATTCCACATTGTTGCGTTTTCGAGTCCATCAAGTAGCCCTCACAGCAGATATAGAGAAAATGTATCGGCAAATACTGGTTCACAATGACGACTGTCAGCTACAAAAAATAGTTTATCGGTCAACGCCAACTGATGTGCTCCAAGAGTTCATGTTGAAAACAGTAACTTATGGGACAAAAACTGCCCCGTACTTAGCCACCAGGTGCCTAGTTCAGTTGGGGAACACATGCAATGACTCAGACTTAGCAAGAATCATTCAAAGGGACTTCTATGTAGATGATTTGTTGACAGGAGCAGACACTGATGAACAATGTCATGTTATTTTTGAAAAACTCACCAGTGTGCTCAACAGCGCCCAACTACCACTAAGGAAGTGGTGCTCGAATTCATCAACGCTCTTGTCCTGGTTACCTGCCACCACCGATGATAACTACATAATAACATTGTCAGAATCCGACTCGGTAAGTGCGTTGGGCTTACAATGGCAACCAAGCTCAGATAGCTTTCGATTTGTCATGAGACCATGGACTCCACCTAAGCGAATGACTAAGCGTAGTTTATTGTCAGACATCAATAGTATTTATGACCCCATTGGTTTGCTTACCCCAGTACTCATCAAGGGGAAGATTTTTTTACAGCAGTTATTACAAATAAAAGCGTTGGAGCAGGAAATTGGAATTAATGATGTTCGAAAAAGGAATGATATCTTAAAAGAAGAAAAAATGAAATTAGAAATAGAACTTCTTAAAACCAAATTAAATAGTACTAAACATTAAGTTTTTTTTTTTTAGCTAGAACTTAGAAGTGTGTTGCTACATAAATTATGTATATATTTAAAAGGTAAAAGTTATTATTATTATTTTTTTGTGTGTTATTTGTTGCTACATAAATTACCTACAATATTTTAATTGTTATTACGTTAGTTAATATTATTATTTGCTTTTGTAACTGTCATTATCTGATCATTATAAATAATTAAAATGAAGTTCCTAAATCTTAATTTTAATTTACTATTTACTTACCATATAACTGTTCAACCTCACTGTAAATTGGCAAAGTGGTCCCTGATCACCCGATCTCTTTCTTTCCTACCTCTTGTATTTCCTGGCAAATCAAAAAAGTTTTCTTCTCTGACATACCTGGTGACTGAATTTTTATATGGGTACAGTCTATAGCTCCTATTACTCTTGGAAATCTACTTCGGCTGTAAAATCCAGTGACTACTCTTTTTGTATCAACATCATTCATTGGGAATGACATGAACTTTTGTTTTTGCTTTGCTATGGCTCTACATGTTTGGTGAACGTAACGACAGGCTGATGATTCACTAACCCCAACAAAGTCAGAAATAGCTAACAAAAAAGAACCCGTAGCAAGATATCTCAGCATCATGTACAGCTTACAAGGTGCCAATATTGCTCTATTTATGAAAAAAAAAATAGTAATACCTTGTAGAAGAAAAAACTACAGCAATATAACTTTTACATACAGTTGAAGAAGAAGAAGATACAGTTGAAGGATTTATATACTGTTGGTTATTCGACAACAACATCAATATTTTTAATTAATAAGATAAAAGCTATAAAATAAATATTTATTTTTACATATTATATGGATCTCATTGTCCAACTGATTAAGCTGTCCTTACGAGATAGTTGGTAAACAAGTTACGACTTAGGACCATAATGTCATCATAGCAGTATTATAAATTGTCAGTTAATCTTCGTCCATACGACCCATAGTTAAAAAAAAGTAACCCATCTTAAGACTCATGTGCACATCCTCACTTTAGTGTAACATTACAATAGATGTTGTCGTCTCCAACAGTATCACTGTTTTTCAAATTGTATTAAAAGCTACTTACCTTTGAGAAGGAGGTGATATTTCATTTTCTATCAATCTCAAGACCGTAATAAACGTAGCTTTTGAAATGCGAAATCGATTTATGAAATCATGATCGTCATACAATTCATAATAGTTGACTCTTTCATAAAATATCCGAGGTCGACGTTGCATAGCAATAATCTCTTCATCATCGTCGTCGTATAGTATTCTACGATACATTCTATTTCAGTTGAACTCTTGTTTTAAAAATGCACTAGTTATGTAGAAACTATGAAAACGTCGAAGTAAAAAATCGGAAAAAAAAACAGCGCCAAACTTATAAAATTCGATATGTTATCTAATGATTACATTATTATTATCATATAAACAATCCCTCCCACTCCAACGCAGCTGATATCGTGGTCGTAACTTGGAGTTAGGTCATTATTACCTAGTATTATCAAGGGTTAAAATCTGGGAGTAAAGATTTTCATTAACTTGAAGTTATCACTTAACTCTAGGTCGTGAAATTACTTTTTTGCGCTAACTCCAAGTTATCGATAACTTGCTCTTTAACTCTTAGTGGTGAAACCGGCCCTAAATGATCAATTTATAATTTATTATACGTATTCGCTAATCGCTATTATTAATATTTTGAATTCAAACAATAATAGCATCATGAGTGATATAAGTTTTACAAGTTTTGACGACTCTATTAATGATTCGGACTATGCGAATCCGTTGTCGCCAATCGAAGTTTCAGACTTTGAAAATATGTCTGAGTATGAAACACTATTAGGTATACAACATAATGAATATCCGGATAATACTTATTATGCATATGATGATGAAGTTCGTGTTATAGAAAATTCTGACGAAGAAGACACCGTAATAGCAGGTAAAAAAAAAACTTTAAATATTTTGAATTGGAAACGTAATGTGGCAAAAAATGCAAATGCACTTGGTGAAGATCATATAAGTTTGCGTGGAAAACATATATTACCAAGGAAAACAGGACCTGATTGCAAATGCAGAAATAAATGTTTTATTAAAGTTAGCGATATAGAAAAAATTACAATTTTAAAAATGTTTAATAAAATAGGCAATAAAGAGAAGCAAGATACATTCATTGCAGGTTTAATTAAAATAAATAAAGTAACTAGACACAGGCCGAAAGATAATAGCAAACCTAAATCATGTGTGTGTAAATATAAAGTGAAAATTTATGACAAAGAAAAGGTAGTGTGTAAAAAAGCTTTTTGTTCGATTTTGGGAATTAAAAAATTTAGAGTTGAAAGGATTGTGAAGTTGCTTCAAAATAACGAGCAAAGTCCAGTTGATAAACGTGGAAATCATAATAATAGGGGCAATAAAAAAGATGAGCAAATTATATTTCAAATTTCAACACACATTGAAAGTTTTCCTGGCCGCCATTCACACTATAGTCGTACAAAAAAATGATTCTATGAGATATTTATCTGCAGATTTTAACATATCGAAAATGTATGATCTTTACTTGATTAAGTATGAAAATGATACATGGAAACAAATGCAGGAAAATAATGATGCTGTACAACTAAAAGTAACCTATGATTTTTACCGTAAATTTTTTCTTACAAATTATAAACTATCATTTGGTTATCCACGATCTGACACATGTCAAACATCTGACCGACTTCAAAATCTTATAGTTGCTGAAACAGATTTAGGTACTAAAAAAAAAGTTGGAAACTGAAAAACTACTTCATGTTTCTAAGGCTGAAGTCTTTTATACTGATATCAGACAAAGATCCGAAGAAGCCAAGGTACAAAATAGCAAAACAGATGTATTATCGTTCGATTTCCAGCAAAACATGCCATTACCCCTATATCCCATGTGGTGATGTTTTTTACAAGAGACAATTATGGATGTATAATTTTTGCATTAATTCTGGAAAACAGGAAAATCACATTTTTTTATGTACGATGAAGCCACAGCTCATAAGGGTCAAAATGAAGTAATCAGTTTTTTAAATTATTACTTTTCTAATATTATGGAGCATTCTGTAGAAACAGTATACCTTTTTTCAGATAATTGTAGTGCTCAAAAAAAAAATTTTGCACTGACCCAATTTTTGTATATAGTAGCTACTAAACAAATGTATGGAATTAAGCATATAATACATCGCTACCCAGAGCCTGGCCATAGCTTTTTGCCATGCGATCGTGCATTTGGCATCATAGAAAAAAAAAGAAGAAAACTTGAGCGTGTTTACCTACCAGAAACTTATAAGAAACTTGTGCAAGATACATGTAAAAATTTCAACGTAATCGATGTTAAACAAGATATGATACTAAATTATTCCGGATTTATGAAACCTTTGTTTAAAAAAACTATCAAAAACAGAGCCAAAGTATGTTTTGCTATTTTATCTTATCGGTTCATAGAATACACACAACAAGGTTTATATTCTAGTGTGTCAGTACATTCTACTGCTAAGGACCATTTTATCATACAAACACCAAACACCACATTAAGCCTACTGCCTACCAGTACCAGATATGTCTTCTTTGTTATACAATGGTCCATTACCTATAAAAGAAGCTAAACTGAAAGATGTCAGAGATTTGGCATCAAAATATGTTCCTCCTGATCATCTATGGTATTACACTAATCTCATATCAGATACCATAAATGAAGAAAATGAAAGCACCGATGAAGACTGATTAAAATGTTTAAAGACTGATTAATATTCCTACTATTATTTTTCTGTTAAAAATTGTAATTAATGATTATGTTTTCATTTACATACCTAAAACATGTTTTTCTATTATCATATTTTAATGTATTATGATTATTAAGTTTGAAAAATTCATTTTTATTCTAAATTTGTTTAATATTGCTAGTTTTTTTTTTCTATTATGTTATATTTTAAAATAAATGACTTCTATTTAAATGCTGTTGGTTTATTGCCAGTTTTTTTTTTATTATATCTTATTATGTATTAACAATGTTATTTAATGATTATTCTTTCATCCACATGCATAGAACACATAGGTAATGTTTTTCTACTATCTTTTAATATATATTTATATAGTCTGATTAAAATGTTTGAAGACTGATTAATATTCCTCCTATTATTTTTCTGTTAAAAATTGTATTTAATGACTATGTTTTCATTCACATACCTAAAACACATGATATGTTTTTCTAGTATATTATTTTAATATAATATATTATTATATTATTATATTATATAATATATTGATTATTAAGTTTGAAAAGTTAATTTTTATTCAAAATATGTTAAATAATACTAGTTTTTTTTTCTGTTATGTTATCTTTTGAAATAAATAACTTCTATTTAAATGCTGTTGGTTTTATTGACAGTTTTTTTATTATGTTTTATTATGTATTAACAATGTTAGTAAAAAGTTCATTTTTATTTAAAATTTGTTTAATATTGCTATTTTTTATTGTGTCATATAATGTTAGTTATGTTTTAAAATAAATAACTTCTATTAAAAATATGTTGTTGGTACTATTGCAAACTGTAGGTACATACAAACTTTTTATATAAAAGTTTTATTTACACATCTATACCAAGAAAGGTTTGAACACAGGTGTTAAACTGTTTGTTATAGGTAAAAACACCTTTTTCATATTTTATTACATTCTTTTTATACATTATAATTTATAAGTAAAAAAAATATTTTACGGTGCAACAACTAGACATCTCCGTATCTTTATTTTATTATTTTTAAGCATTTAAAATTTTTTTTAAAATTTTTTTTCATAATATCTTTTATAAATATTATCAAGGTATATGAATATATTTTAAGTTCATTTTTAAAACTATTTTCTAAATTTATAAAACGGTTTTTTGTTCCTCCTGAAAAGTTTGGAAAAGTGGATATGTCTGGTTGTTGCCGCCAGGTCTTCAATTTCTATTTTCAAAATATTGTTCCTTTAGTTTTATTAGATTTGTAGTTTTATTAACTTTAAACTTATTACAAGTTAGTTGTTGTTAGATGTATACAAGACGTAGTTTAGTTCCTACTATCTACTTAAGTACCTACTAAGTACTAACCAGTTAGATGTAACATTTTGTGATAAAAATGAGTGTTTCGAGTGTTCTGACTACGTTTTTGAATAGTTTTGATGATTCCGATTACAATCCATTCTCGCCGATTGAAGTGTCTGATATATTTATCCTATCTGATTTTAATAGCAATCTAGGTAATATTTTGGTTTATGATAGTGACCTAGAAACAATAAATAACAATAATAATGTCAATGTCGAAGATGACGGCGTTCGTATCATAGAAGATTCCGATGAAGAAAACAGAACACAAGGTAAAAAAAAAACGTAAGAATATTTATAGATGGAGACGAAATGTGTGTAAAAGTTTGAATGCAACTGGTGTAGACCATGTAAGTTTACGTGGAAAACATGTTATGCCAAGAGTAACAGGACCTGACTGTCAATGTATCCACAAATGTTTTACCAAAGTACTTGACAGCGAAAAAGGAGAAACAAGATACTTTTCTTGGAGGCTGAATAAAAGTGAATAAAATTATAGGAAAACGTCCCAAGGACTCTAGTAAACCTAAATCATGTGTTTGTATTTATAAAATCAGAGTTGATCAAAGGAGCGACACAAGGAGAAACAAGATACTTTTCTTGGAGGCTTAATAAAAGTGAATAAAATTATAAGAAAACGTCCCAAGGACTCTAGTAAACCTAAATCATGTGCTTGTATTTATAAAATCAGAGTTGATCAAAGTGAAAAAGTAGTGTGCAAGAAAGCATTCTGTTCTCTGTTTGGTATACATAAATCAAGAGTGGAACGGATCATAAAATCAATACAGGATAATATACCAAGTCCAGTAGATAAGCGCGGAAAACATATGAATAGAGGAAATTCTAAAAGTGAGAAAACTATTTTTCAGGTAGACACCCATATTAGAAGTTTTCCTGCTCATGAATCTCATTACAGCCGCAATAAAAATGAATCTGTTCGATGCCTATCACCTGATCTTAGTATGTATAAAATGTATGAGCTTTACATGTTGAAATATGAAAATGAAAATTGGCAACAAGTACTAGAAAATGAAAATATAAAACCAAATCTTTCCTATGACTTCTATCGAAGATACTTTTTAACTAATTTTAAACTTTCTTTTGGCTATCCACGTTCTGACACCTGTCAGGTGTGTGATAAGCTTCAAAATTTAATTAAAGTGGAAACCAATGAAGAATTAAAAAATAAACTACAGACTGAAAAACCATAGGCGTGCGCAGGGGGTATGCAGGGTATGCAGCTGCATACCCTGAAGCTCTTTGAGGGGCAAAAATCGTTTTTGGAAAAAATACTTTTGTGCGCAAGAAAAATAATTACTAATTATAGTGCGGCCCGGGAGTGTACGTATTATTAATTATTATGTTGAAACTTGAAACTTGTCCGTCTGGAATGGAACTGTGGTGGGAGAAAATCGGCCTGGCTGAGCGCACGACGTTCAGCACAGACCATAGATATTAGATAACAGAAGAACGGCACTGGCAGTGATAACGTTACGGCAGTGATAACGTTTGATTAGCGTATAAAATATACGTTTATTTTATAATAATTTGACGTTTACCCGTTATACCATACTACCATAGTTAAAAATTCATTTTTTATATATCTGTGCGTTGATTTCGGATTTCATAGTTTATCGATCAGTCAATATGAAACCTAGTAAAAATAAAAGAACTTTACATTCATACTTTTCTAAACAGGTAGGTTATAATAGAATTTACAATTGGATACTATTTGATAACATAAGTGTTTCAATTAAATTTAATATTATATCATACCTATTGATAGATTAATGTGGTTTCCACAAATGCAAGTATAAAAGAAGAAGACTTTGATGACCCTAATACATGTATTGAAAGTGATGACGGCGTGGGGATTAAAAAAATTGACCAGGTAGATATATTATATTTTATGTTAATGTATATACCAATTCTATAGTTTAATGTCTTACTATAAAATGAAACATTTTTTTTTAAATTGTTCATTAATTGCTTATAATTTGATGCATTTACATATGTTCTTTTATTTGTTATCAGAGTCAAATTATCTGTAGTGTAGCTGACACAAAAGATATTGAACTTTCAAACCTACCTAAATTTGGTTTAACCAACCTAAATTTAGTTAAGTCTTCTACACCAAATCAGGTAAATTCATAAATCATAAATACTGAAAACAAGTTTTTATAATATGTGTTATAAGTTTAAAGTGTGTAATTATTGAAAAACTTCTAAACTGTCTTTTAGAATTCCTACATTTTCACCTAATTGAAAGTGTCAAGTGATCAGGTTTATGTTTGATGCTCCTAATGCAAATAAGTTTTCAATAATGATTTAGAGTTGATAATAATTAAAATAAATGAACAAAGGTACTGTAAAAGAGTTTTTTTTCTACAATGCTCCAATTGATATTTGGTAATGAATATATTTCTGCAGTAGTTAAGTGCACTGCTTCAGAATAAATTAAAGGTATTTTAAGAATGCTTTTAATAATTCTGCAATAAAGAATGATTCACTGCAATAGGTACTATATTAATAATATATTATATAATTGCATGCATTGCTTTATTTATGAAAAAACTAATCATCACTGCTTGGCTTTTGAAAAGTATTACTATTTAATTTATATTTTTAGTTGTTCAAAGCTTCCATTTATAAAATATAAGCAAAACAAAATATTATCATTTATCAAAAACAATATAAGACTTTTTAAGCAATACAATTAGGAAACAGTTGCATGTATAAAAACAAGGTGTAACTTGTTATACTTAGTTTGCTAATACTATGTAAAAACAAAAGAGCATTTAATTAATGACAGTAGTCTTCTTATTTAAATTAAATTATACAATTCCAGACTATCACTGATCCTGCAGATCTGGTCTATCCTATAAGTTCCAATCGATATGAAAAAATGGAAAGAATAAAAAAAGGCCCATTTCAACCACATGCCATCATATTTCCTCGAAGAAAATTGGGTGCTTCTGAAAGAAATTTTCATGATAATTGGTATAGTCAATTTAATTGGTTGGAATACAGTCCATGTTTGGATGCTGCATTTTGCTTCCCATGTCGATGTTTTGCTCGTGACATTTCTTCACAAAGAGGTCATGCTGATAAAGCATATACAAAAACTGGATTCAGAGGCCACCACAGATATGGGTCATCATGAACAAATGTCAATTGTTGTTCGTTACTTTGATGATGACACTTTTAACCCTATTGAAAGATTTGTTGGACTTCAAAGATTGAAGCTTGTTGATTCACAGTCAATTTTTAATGAGCTATCAATGGTACTAAAAAGTTTAAAAATTCAGTGGAGAGATGTTGTTTCAGTTTGTTTTGATGGGGCTTCTACCATGTCCGGTTGTATTTCAGGGGTACAAGCTAAGTGTAAAGAAGTAAATTCAAGTAGAATGTACATACACTGTTATGCACACTGTCTTAATTTAATTCTTGTTGATGCTTGTACATCTAGAAAAGAAAATAGAATTGTATTTGATTTTTTTGGAGTAGTACAGTTAACTTATTCATTTATTGAAGGAAGTGCTATACGCCATGCAGTTTTGGAACGAATATCAGCTGATATCAATGCATCGTTAAAGTCAATGAAATCTTTATCTACAACAAGATGGGCCTGTCGCTCTGAGGCAGTGTCAGCTTTAAAACATAATTATTCGGCTATTTTATTAGCACTTGAAGAAATAGTAGATAGAACAAAACAACCTGATGTTAGAGCTAAAGGACGTGGTTTATTGTTTCAACTCAAAACTTTTCAATTTATTTTAGGACTTGAAATGATGGATCCAATTCTACAAATTATAAATAAAGTAAGCAAATCATTACAGTGTGAGAATTTTGATTTATCGTCAGCAATGTATAATATTAACGCTCTTCAATCAGTGCTTATTGAAAAAAGAAATGAAAATACATTTAAAACTATGTTTGATATTTGTACTTCTATATGTGAAAAAATTGATATTCCATTACCATTACCCACAAAACGAAAAGTTTCAACTCGTATCGACAATATTAATTCACAGTTCCAGGCACAATCATTAGAGGAAGAATTAAGAGTCCAATCATTTTATCCTATGCTTGATATTATGATTAGTGGAATTGATGAAAGATTCAATCAAGACACTATCAATCTAATAAATGCAATTGATGGATTAATGAAATTAAAAATATGTATCACAGATATAAATTTATTAAGCAATCATTTTGAATGCAATAAAGATGAATTGGTAGCTGAAATAAATTTGTTACAAAAACATGAAACAATAACTAAACAAATTGAAGGCAACTTGGGCGCTAAAATGCTTCATATTTGGCTTCAATGGTTAAAAAATTATGATAAACAAAATATTTTTGGACAATTTACTAACATTTTAAAGAAGTTTGCAGTTATACCAGTCACAAGCTGTACATGTGAACGATCATTTTCAAAATTAACATTAGTAAAATCCAAGTTAAGAAGTACTCTGCTTCAAAAAAGACTAAATGCATTGATGCTTATAACGGTGGAACAAGAAATGGCTATTAACTTAAATCCCGACGATATAATTGATCATTTAAAAAATTCTACACAACGCAGAATGATGTTATAATAAAATATATTATTTATTAATATGATAATGTTTTTTTTTGTTTGTTTTTTAATTGTACAAGTTGTATGACATAACTATTTTAAGTTTTATCACTTTTATTTTTATTTTTATTTGAGTTTTAAGTAAATTTTTTGAATTAAACAGCAAGACATTTGAATATTTGTGTATTGTGTATATATTTTATCAGAATTTTACATTCTTAAAATAACTTTCAGGGGGTGCCTGTGATAATCTAGTGTTTAATTAGGGGGGGGAGGAAAGAGTACAAAATTGGCTAAACACAGTGAAAACACTGTAAACAATGGGAAACTAAGGCGATTGGGGGGAGAATGCCCCTTTTGCCCCCCCTCCTGGATCCGCCACTGCTTCTACATACCCTGAACAAGAGGGCTGCGCACGCCTATGTGAAAAACAATTGCACCTCTCTAAAGCTGAAGTATTTTATACTGACTTAAAAGAAAAAACTATAGAATCCAAGGACCCAAACAACAAATGTGAAGTTTTATCATTTGATTATCAACAAAATATGCCACTGCCCCAAATACCAAGTGGAGATGTTTATTATAAAAGACAACTCGCCTGCCGCAACGAAAAAGGTCGTATCTCACTTTTTTTCATTTTCGAGTTACGACCATATTTGAATAAAGAATAATTGTCTTTACTACCCATGAAAACGGTCGTATCTCATATCAATTATTATTAATATTTTCTGTTCATTTTTTAATTGAGTTGTGAGTACTGCCCATACAGCAAATTTAAGATTTTGATATTAACATGATATCAGGTTCATGTAAATATTAAGATATTTCACTTAGTGATATCATTATAACATTTTAGCAATAGCTTAAAATAATTATTCTACTCGTTTTATTTTAATGATGTTATTTTAATATTTAAATCGAGATATTCTATAGTATTTATTTATGTTATAACAAAAAGATATCACTAGTGTGATATTAGAAAAATATGTGTTTCTTTGTATTTGTATGATATTGATTCTATATTAAAATTATGATATTTAAAAGTAATTATTTTTATTATAACAAAAAGATATCACTAGTGTGATATTAGAAAAATATGTGTTTCTTTGTATCTGTATGATATTGATTTTATATTAAAATTATGATATTTAAAAGTAATTATTAATATCATAACAAAAAGATATTACTAAAGTAATATTAGAATAATAGGCATTTCTTTATATCTGTATGATATTGATTGTATATTAAAATTGAGATATTTGAAAGTATTTATTGATATTATAACCAAAAGATAACCGCTATATTACAACCGACTGTCCACTGGGTTTTCCCATAATATTGTTGACACAGTCGTCGTGTACTATAATGCCGACTGCCGACTATACACTGCCCCCTCTAACCTTCCTCATCTTAAAGGAAACACTCATTTAGAATAATTGTATTATACTACGTTCTACTTACGCCGCCATTTTTTTTTAACTTTTTCATTTTTTCGTGCGTCGTTTACGAGTGTGCGCTTTCCACCGATTCATCGTACGTAACGCACTCGCGAAGTGTTTTATTGTGTTTTTTCGGTTTAGTGCGCGTGTACATTTTCGTTGTAGGTACGCTTTATTCCAGTACGCCACCATACCAAATTAGTAATTACGTAAACTGTGCAAACTGAGTATAAAATTGTCACTACAATAATACTTGTAAGTTAGCCTAACCTAACGTTCGTTCAGTACATGTAAGTAGGTACCTATAGTAATATAATTTTGCTACATATAGGTAGGTACCTACGCCAACAATATACTGCCTACTGCGAACTGTGAAAATTGTGGAAATTGCCACTACAGTAATACTTTTAAGTTATCCCAACCTCAGTATTTGTAACTTGTAAGTATAGAACTATATTTTTAATTGTGTAAATTAGTTATTATTATTTAATAAATATTTAAAAAACAACATGCATAGAAAAAATGTTATGAGTAAATCTACTAAACGCAGGAGATTGTTGGAAAAAACGGCAAATGTATTAGACAATTTTCTTGAAATTCCTCCATTAACTAGCTCTTTAAGTGTATGTGTTTCTAATGTGTCAGTTAATGACAATTTAGAGGATAATTCTGATTCAAATGTTATTGAGAGAAATATAAGTCCAGCATCTGCATCTCATCATTCCAATGTTATAAAAACTATCAATATTAATGAAAACATATTAAATAAAGAAATTAATAATTTAGAAAAAATTACCAGGGACAATTCAAATTGTGTATATACTGTTGATGATAGAAGTGAAACATTTGAAAACTTTCAACAGTTAGATATGAAGAGTGAATTAAGTAAATGGGCGGTTGAGTATAATGTTCCAAATAATACACTGACTGGTTTATTAAAAGTTTTAAAAAAACATGATTGTTTTAGTAGTTTTCCCAGTGATGCTAGGACTATTCATCAAACTAATACTAATACTCCATATAGCCAACCTATACAAATTAAAACTGTATCACCTGGTATATACCATCATTTTGGACTAGCAAAATGGAATACAACAAACTATAGATAAATGTTTTTCTGATGAAACTATTAAGTTAGTAATTGGAGTTGATGGTCTGCCCTTAGCAAAAAGTTCAGGCAGTACTTTTTGGCCTATCTTAGGTTATATAAGGCAATTTCATCAAACTGTGTTTCCTATAGGAATTTATTGGGGTCATGAAAAGCCAGGTGACAGTAATATTTTCATGAATGATTTCATAGAAGAGGTTAGGGATCTCATTTTAAATGGAATTACTGTTTAATTATTTAATAAAGATAATCAATTAGTAAATTTAAAAAAAAAACTGCTATTGATGCATTTTGTTGCGATGTTCCCGCAAAGGCATTTTTATTAAAAACAAAGGGTCATACTGGCTTTTATTCTTGTTCTAGATGTTCAGTACAGGGTACTTTCTTACTTCGACGTGTTTGCTTTCCAGATTTAGAATGTTCAAAAAGAACTCACCAAGAATTTTTAAATAAAATTCAAGAACAATATCACACTCCGGGTCATATTACTAATATAATTAATATGTCTGATATTGATGTTATTCAAAACTTTTCTATTGATTATATGCATTGTGTACTTTTGGGAGTTATGAAAAAAATGGTTATGCTATGGAAAGGAAGTGGTGAAATTGGTAGAGTAGGTGTAAATAAACAAAAATTACCCTCCAACTTAATTAAACAAATATCTACTCGTCTAATATCATTAAAAAAATGTATACCTTCTGATTTTAGTAGAAAACCTCGGAGTTTAGATGAATTAAGTCGATGGAAAGCAACTGAATTAAGGCAATTTTTGCTATATACCGGACCTGTAGTGCTTTATTTACAAGTGTCAAAAAAAATTGATTACAATTTTCTTTACTTAAATGTGGTTATGACTATATTCTTAAGTCCCAATTTTAACCACATTGCATTAGATGCTAAGGCTTTAATGGTAAATTTTGTTAAACAGTTTGGTAACTTATATGGTAATCATTTTATATCTAACAATATACATTCATTAATTCACTTATATGATGATTATGAAAAATATGGTTCACTAGATCAGGTCAGTTGCTTCAAGTTTGAGAACTATATGAGTAAATTGAAAAAAATGGTTAGGAAAAATGAAAAGCCTCTCCAACAAGTAGTAAAAAGATATAGGGAACAATGTAACCTCGAATTTAATGATGAAACTAAACATAATTTTAATAATGAAAATGTTAAACCAAAGTTTCATAAATTACATACCGAAGGTCCTTTAATTAGAGATATGGCTTCACCACAGTATAAAATATTAATCTTAGAAAAAATAATTATAAAAATTCATTCTGATTCATATGCAAGTGTAAACACCAATGGAGAAACTAACATTATTAAGATAATAAATATTTGTTATAATTCACTCTTGAAAAAAGAAGTTATATTAGGTAGAAAATTTGAAACTGTAGAATGTTTTTTTAAAAAACCAATAAAAAGTTCTGACATAGGAGTTTATAAAATTAGTAATTATTCCAAAAAAGTTGAAATGTGGAATATTTGTGATTTAAAAGTTAAATATGCTGTGTTACCTATTGATGAAAATGTGTCTGTAGGTACACCAATTATTCATTTTAATAATTAAATAGTAAAATAATTAGTGAAGTAAAAAAGGCCAAGTGATGTAAGTATGTAACCCACAAAAATATTTTTCAGGAGTGATCAAAATGCAAATAATTACCTAGTTTTTTTGGAAAAAAGTTTACAAAAAAATTATTTGTGTTATATAATAAATAATCAGTTGCACCACTTGGATTTTCTTCACCTCTTATTATCTAATAATAATATTTGTACATATTTTATACATACCTATTACCTATCTATTATATTAAAATTTGTCTCAATTCTCAATTTTAGTTTAATGTTCATAGTATTACAAATTATTATTTGTATTAGAGAAAAATGTGGGCAATAGTTCATTTCTTGGACGACAACAGCGTGGAATGTGTTCCTATTCATTGGATTGTAAATGACAAATGTGCTTGGCCCAAAAATAGTCACAATATACATAAACTAAGAACAAGCTGTGTGAAAACCAATGAATTTGAATTTAACTTTTATCGCATAAGAGTTCTTTCAAATAACATTAGTGAGTATAATCAATGAGTATTACTTGTAAGAAATATCACTAACTTTATCTTTAAGTTTATAATATACAGATTCTATTATTTGTATATATTTTGTAAGTTGAGGACAATAACATAATCTGTGTAGTGCAAAGTTGTAACTGAAAACAATGTTTTTTTGATGGGGGTCCAAGATTTTTTTCAACATTCTTTTTACAATATTATAGTTAATAAACCTACTAAAAATGTTCTACTTTTAAAAAATGTCTTGTAGTGTACCTATTCTGTACAATTTTGTAAATTAAATACTTAATAACTATACATTTTGTTCATAGAATCTTTAATAGAAGCAGAAGAAAAAGTCCTCACTGCACAATACACAT
Organism: Nasonovia ribisnigri; assembly: GCA_027563435.1. NCBI lineage: Eukaryota > Metazoa > Arthropoda > Insecta > Hemiptera > Aphididae > Nasonovia > Nasonovia ribisnigri. Next base: position 41,579 of record JANEHU010001791.1, read on the forward strand.
CAGACATATCTGACGGTTCTTCGACATCTATATCTATATCTATCTATACTACTTTATAAAATTAAGTCGCTTTTTTTTTGTCCGGGCTAATCTCCGAAACTACTTATTCAATCGTCGTGCAATTTTTTTTAAATTAAAGAGGACATCACAGAGAAGGTTTAAAGCAAAAAATTAGTCCGATTAAGTTAATAAATAATTAGTTATTATTAATTAAAATAAACGTGTAAATTGTATATATACCTATATATATATTATTGTACATATGGTGCGGGCCACGGGTTTCCTGCTACCTGCAACCTTTTTACAATCTCTTAAAAGATTTTTGTTATTTGCTGACACTTATATTATTATTATCACACATTTATTTCAACATTTAATTATTTTCATTATTATCAATTTTTTTTTTTGCTCTGCCTACTGTGCTAACCGAGGTTAGTAGGAAATCCCCCCCTTATTGAAATACGCTAGTATTAATTCGTCTCTGCCACATATTGCCTTATGCAACGTGCTGGTCAACGCAAAACCAAACGGCCTGATAGGTACAATCCGTCAAGTTATTATCACTCTCCCATACTCCCTGCTACTGATTTCGATCTCACCATGGAGAACCCCAATGAGGACGACCTCTCCCTATCGGAAACGACTTCCCCATCTTTAGCCTCCCTACAACGACAGATTGATGACATGAATCAAGTGTTCCATAGGCAACTCGACTCCTTCGCCGATCGGTTTATCGAATATGAACAAAAATTTCACGATATGTGTACCCGCATAGATGAGGTTGACGCTGATATAACGTCCAAGTTGACACAAGTACAAACTAATTTCCATACCGAGTTCGTTACAATACAAGGCAACATTGCCGAGTGTATAGCCAGTAATGATAAGTCCCATTCCACCACCTTAACTGAAAGTATCAACCATATGAACAGTGTACAGCGTAGCATCAACACACAAATCCAATCCCTTTCAGACCGGGTCTGTATCACCGAAGGTCAAGCTTCAAGACTGGCGGCTCTAGAGAATAGACTTCAAAATACTTCCATCAACCCTCCTCTTTCAACCAAATCTTCAACATATCAATGCCCCCCTCAACTAAAGTCTTCATTACCCCCGAGATTAACTCAATCACTAGCCTCTCCTAACGTTCTCTCTTCAACAATCTTGCCTAATATTTCCAAAAACAATAGTCTTCCAAATAATTCAATCTCAGCCATTCAAAATTGTCAAACTGAGCCAAACCTCTCAAGCAATAGTAACCTTTCAAATAGTCTATCTCATACTACTGTTATCTCTCTAGATCCCCACCGCATCCCTAAGTATAACGGTCAACTTTCTCCCACTCACCCCGCTGATTTCCTCGACAAGGTCGATCAATATTTTTTGATGCATAATGCTTCCGACCAAGTGAAAATTAATTTTATCAGTGATAACTTCACCGGCAAAGCTTTACTGTGGTATAACACTCTCCTTCCTCCCCCCATCAATTACAATGAGTTTGTAGACTTGTTCAGAGACTATTTCTGGTCACAAAGTTTACAGCGTTCAATACGTAACGAGTTATATCGTCCCCACTACCACCGTGATGAGGCTACAATGTCTGAGCATGCCATGGACTGGATAAGTCGAGCACGTCATCTTCAACCCCCTATCGACCAGATGGAAATGGTGGACCAAATTACCTCACATTTTTCATATAACGTATCCTTAGCCCTAGGGGGACTCCGCATTCTCACTACGAACGAGTTAATTAAGCAGCTCACATATCTTCAACGTTCCAACACCCCTCACAACAATCAATACAACAATAGTAATTCTAACAATAGTTCTCGTCCCAATTCTCAACAACAACAGTCCTACTCCCATTCCGGCCCTCAAAATCAAAATCGATACCCCCCCCGTAATAACAACAACAATAGACCTCAATATCAAAACAATAGTAACGCTCAACCATCCTCTCCACCAGACCAGGCCGTGCCCCCTCCGGGAAACTAGCTTCGACCAGGCCCGCGAGGACGTGTACTGAGTCACTCCCACAAAGTCCTCAACTCTGCATACTCACTCACCCACTTGATCTTAACCATGAAGTCACACCACCCCCAAATTATCGCCCTGAAATTTCTCTACAGCTTTTTAATAAATCATATAACGCTCTCCTGGATTCCGGTGCTTCGGTATCCGCCATCTCGGAAGAACTTTTTCAAAATTTAACAATAGACCCCTCTCAACATAAAATTCCCCTCTTTCCTCTCACTGGTATACTATTAACAACAGCTCTCAGTAACAAGTCAGTCAAAATTAAATCTCAAATATATTTAAATTTCTCTATCAATAATTATGACACCTTTGGTATTTTTCTTGTCGTACCCCAACTTTCTACACCTATCAGTTTAGGAACTGATTGGTTGCTTGAAAACGGGGTGACCATAGACTACAATGCTAAAGAAATCTCCCTCCCCTCTGTAACAAATAATATACCTTTTAAATTAATCGCTGACCACGACCCAAACAGTCTGGTTAATTCATTAAAAAATATCAATATCTCTGACGAGTTCTCCCCATCACATGAAGCCCCTTCCAATTCAATATACCAACCTATCCCGTTTGAAACAGAAAAAAATATCGCTCTTAATGACATTCCCCTCAATAATTCTCAGCAAAATTTAATGACCTCCCTTATTCAAAAATATCAACACATCTTTAAGAGAAATCCGGACTCCATAAATTCTTCTCTTATAAATTTAATGTGAAACCCCACAACCCATATAAAATAAAGCCTTATCTTGTACCCTTTTCTCGTCGTCCCGCTGTCCAAAAGGAAATTGACAAAATGATTCAATGGGGGGTGATCGAACGATCTGACGCTCCATATAACAACCCACTCGTTACCGTAGTAAAAACTGATGGCTCTATACGCTTATGTCTAGATGCCCGGAAGTTAAACACAATTATACTCCCCACGCGAGACGCATCTCCCCCTATGGACGACATTCTCGCAAAATTTAATAACAAATCCATTTTTTCATCATTAGATTTCTCTTCAGGTTACTGGCAAATTCCCCTTGATCCGTCCGTACGACAGTACACAAGTTTTTTATACGATGGCCGGTCCTACCAGTTCTGTGTTGTCCCGTTCGGTTTGAACATATCCAATGCCGCCTTTGGCAAAGGCCTTGAGGCCGCATTAAATAATTATTCTATACCCTGTATGTCCCCGGATGACATTCATACTTATGTTGACGATATTTTAGTCTCTTCCCCTTCTTTCGAAAGTCACCTCGACACTCTTGAGTGGATTTTTCACAAAATCTCACAAGCAGGTCTAACGTTAAAATTAAAAAAATGTCATTTTACGAAACAACAAATTAAATTTCTAGGCCATTTCATATCCCCTAAAGGTACGGTAATGGATCCAGATAAAATCAACGCTCTTCAAAATTTTCCCGAACCCCGTAATAAAAAAGACCTACAATCATTTTTCGGCTTCTGTAACTTCTATCGTAAATTTTCACAAAATCACTCTTCCCTCCTACACCCCCTCTCTCATCTCATTTGTAAAGACACTCCCTGGACATTCACAGAACAAAATAAACTTGATTTTCAAAAAATAAACAATGCATTCTCTCACCAAATCTCTCTCACCCACCCAAACTTTAATATCCCGTTTTGTATTCAGACCAATGCATCCTACATAGGGCTCGGCGCTGAACTTTTCCAAATCGATGGTGAAGGTCGACGCAACACCCTTTCTTTTGCAAGTAGGTCACTTTGTAGTGCCGAAAGGAACTACACTGTGACTGAATTGGAACTGTTAGGAATCCTGTTCGCCTGCCAAAAATTTAAAATTTATATTTTAGGACATCCCGTTAATGTATACACCGATCATAAAGCTCTTACTTTCCTCTTCTCCTGTAAACTAAAAAATACCCGTCTTACCCGCTGGACTCTCACTCTCCAGGAGTTCGACCTAAGAATATATCATTGCCCCGGGAAAGAAAATCCTATAGATGCTCTTTCTCGCCACCCCCTCGGTCGTGATGACCAGCCTCCCAAAGGCTCCCCTGTAATTCTCCATTATACTCTCCCACCACCAATTCCCCCCGACATTATTTCATTATTCCAAAATATTTCTGTTGAACAACAACAAGACCCGAAATTATGTAAAATCATTTCTTTATTGAAATCAGATTCTTTACCGATATGGCACAAACATTATATGTTGAAAGACAATGTACTATTTATTCAAGTTCAAGTATGACAATCCTTGGTACCTATACATACCACGACACATGGTAAAACAAATTATTATCCTATTTCACAATTATTATGCCCATACAGGCCCCCTTAAAACGGCCCATTCGTTAAAAAATATCTGCTACTTCCCTTCTTTCTTCAAAACCGTCCGTTGTGTGGTGCAAGAATGTGAGTTGTGTCAGAAGTGTAAACCGAAGACCACTCGCATTGCTGGTCCCACTCAACCCATTCTCTCCAACAAACCCCTCGACAAGCTGTTAGTTGACTTTTATGGTCCCCTCCCTACGGGAATATTCCAATTCTCTTATATTTTTGTTATTGTTGATAATTTTTCCCGCTTTGTTAAGCTATACCCTCTCCGGCGAGCCAATGCCAAAATCTGTATCAAAAGGTTAACCACCGACTATTTCCCAAAATTTGGAGTTCCGCAAAATATTGTCTCCGACCATGGTCGACAATTTATCAGCAAGCACTGGCAGACCTCCCTCAAAAAATTTAATATCCAAGTTTCCCACACTAGTATTTACCATCCACAATCAAACCCCGCTGAAAGAGTCATGAGAGAACTAGGTAGGATGTTTCGTACATACTGCCATCACAAACATTCCACATGGCCCCAACCTTAACAACTTGTTGGGGGGGTTCTGTAACGTCACAGAATTTTAGGCCTTTATTATTATTATTATATCGTTCCCCTGAGCGTATCGTTTTTCATTATTATTATTCCTTATGATTGCATTATATTATTATTATCAATACCAATATACCCATACCCGTATTACCGTCAATAAACATACCTTATCTGTATATTGCTATAATTATCGTGCGCTAATGCAGAAATGACCGCAGTGTTCTGCAATAAATGTTCCCCGTTCCCCCCTTCATCATGCAGTGTTCGTCGTCGACGTGCCGCGGTTGCCCGCCGCCCGTCACCTCCAGCGCTTTGGTCGCGTCCGGTGGCACCGCACCGGCGTAACAAACTATGAAACTCCCCGACTATTGTAAAGTCCCACCATGAGACGACACTGACCTGCCCCACCAACATTACAAAAGCTCCGCCGCCGGCACCAGGCCACCGTTGTCGCCGGGCCTCTATTACAATTCTTTCTTTTTCACGGCTCTCCGCCTGCCTGGTTCAGGGCTCTACACCGGCCTAGTCCGTTTTTTTTTTTGATGTCCGTACGACAACGACCGACACATCGACCACGCGGCCAATCCATCGCCGTCACAAACCAATTTCACCAATCACCGAATAGCTGCCATCATTGTTTGAAAACTTGCCGACAACCAACATGATGGGCTAAGGAAAACACGAGGGCCCGGGCGGCGGCCTGAAGCTGATCCAGACCACATCGACCATGCAGCACCGTCAAAATCGTAACAAAAGTTTTATTTCCCCTGTCCCCTCTTTACCAGCACGTAGGCCACAGATTATACGAAATTTACGTTCGTATAATCTGTGCGCCAGAGGAAGCGTCGCAAGACGCGGGCCCCTCAACATGTTTCCCCTTGTGTTACGGCTTTAACAAGCCCGGCACGCTTTCCTGGTAACCCTGCGAGGGCACGCCGTGAGTGATACGGTGTGTCGCCTCCCGTGGGCCGGGAAAGCATGCGACAAACAAAATTATCATTACTTTACTGTAAAGTGTAAATGCCATGTGGCAGGCCAAAATTATCATTATTCAATTGTAAATGCCATCTTTATTATTATGAATGTTTAAAATTGCCAAATATTATTATTCTCAAACTACAAAACAAATTATTCTTATTATTTATTATACTTTTTCCCCTAAAATAAATCTTGGGCTTTCACCAGCCCCTGCGTGTACAAAACCTGTGAGTTCCACCGACTTGGCCCTCGGGTCATCACGCGGTGCGGCTCACAGGTCACGGCGAAAGTGTTTCCCTTTCGTCGTGGGTGGTTTACGGAGCCCTAAAAAGCTCCGGATTCTCTCATACTCCTATCGGAAAACAAGTCCGGGGGGCTAGCCCCCCGACTTTGTCCCACCAACTTTGCACTTGTGCTAATATTTAGCAACCTTTTAGCAACTAATTGCAACCTGCTTGAAAAAATTTGCAACCTCTTTTTTTATTACTCTTATCGGGAAACAAGTCCGGGGGGCTAGCCCCCCGACTTTGTCCCACCAACTTCGTACTTGTGCCAATATTTAGCAACCTTTTAGCAACTAATTGCAACCTGCTTGAAAAAATTTGCAACCTCTTTTTTATTACTCTTATCGGGAAACAAGTCCGGGGGGCTAGCCCCCCGACTTCGGACTTGTGAAAATATTTATCAACCTTTTATTTTATTTAGGTTTTTTATTCAATTTTACTTTTTATTTTAAATTAACCTAAATTAAATAAAATTCATAGTAAAGACTTTTTATCAAATCGATTTTTTATTTTAAAAAAGTAAAATTGAATAAAAAATCTGAAAAAATTAAAAAAAAAATCATTACAAAAATTGTATTTGTCATAAAAAAATTCAAATCCAATAAAATCAATTAAAAATATGATAAAAAATCTAAATAGAAATATTATGATTTTTTTTATTTTTTTTAGGTTTTTTTATGAAAGATAGATTTTTTAATTTTATTTAGATTTTATATTAAAATAAAAAAATCTAACTCATTAAAAAAGGTGAAATTAAAATGTTTTAAAAACTGGTATTATGTAATTAATTAATGAAAAAAAATATGAAATACAATTAATATAAATGTATTATATTGATTATTTATTAATTAAATATGGCTAATTAGTAATTATAATCAGGGTTAAGATTTTATAGCATTTGCATATTACTTATAAAATGTTTAAGTAATGGCCGAGTATGCTTAAAATTTGTTTCAAAATTCAGAAAACTAAAATTAGGTTTATTAATGGTATAAAATTTATAATTTATAAACAACAACGATTACTTACTTTTTGTTTGCCCATTTTCCTAACACGGCAAGCAAATTACCAATGTACAATGACAAAACTAAAAAACTGATATTCTAATATCGATAGGGTACGAAATGAATAAAATAAATGAATTCAAACGCAAGTACAATATCGTCATATTGTGTGGTATGATATTATATTGTGTTTTGTTTACACATCCCTCCCGATCACGACACGTTGCGGTAGGTTAGCGACAAGAATCAACCGGTCAAGACAAAACTCTATAATGTGGCACTTAAGATTAGAAATAAATGTGATTTGCTTTTCCGGTCTACCGGGTGCTTTTAACTCGGTCCTGCCAAACTACATAGTGTGCTAGCCTTAGTTGATAAAATATAATGTGTTATTACTAATTATGCTATTGTATTGTCCATGTAAAACTTATAATATTTTTCCTATACTTTATTGAATTAATCAACTCTATGGCATTGGCGGCTTGGGCGGGGTATCTTCACAACGTACATGAAGCTTATAACCTAACCTATGAAGTCCGGAAAAGTAGTGACACTAGACACCGAGTCTAGTGTAGCTGTAGGAAAACCGTAACGTAGTACATATGTATTAAGTATTTTTTTAAATAGTATGAGTACACACACAGTTTCTCAAAATACAAAAACAATTGAAAGATTAACCTTAAAAATCATTATTTAGAAGTTTGCATACAAAACATAGTATATTATATAATATATACTATGTTTTATTTTGTAGGTACAACAAAATAATTATAAATATCTAAACTTGAATCCAAATAACAAAACATGTACATGGTAATAATATGCAATATGCATGCTTATATTATATCTCACTACTCACAAGTACAAAATGGAAGGACATTTTAAGGTGGCTGGTTCATCGACCATGTTTCTTGACAAAGCTAGTTAGTGATGTAAGTAGGAGATTTCCATTTAGAAATTTCCAAGAAATTTTTCCGAGAAAAAAATGACATTATTTGTTTTTATTTACATTAACTTTGTTGTTTTTTTGAAATTTTTCAGAAAGTAATGTAAGTGATGTTGTTGATAATCCGCGAGATACGACACTAACAGCGTTTTTTAAATTATGCGCAGAAGATGAATTTGCTAAAACGTTGACTTATGATAAAATTCCAAGTTACTATACATGGAATCAGGTTGGTAAAAAGTTTAATCGGCGTTAACAAGGAACTGTGGTGGATCCATCTAACAATTTTTTTTTTTTTTTTTTTATTTTATCAAAATTTTACATTACATAGGTATTACGATTTATTATATGAAAAAAAAAAAAAAAATTACAGCTTGATTAATTTAACCCAATAAGCAGAGCTTGTGGCAGGTTAAATAAGTTACAGTATACAATGACTAGTAAATAAAATAAATTTATTGTACATGTTGACATATATCACTAAAAATAAGTTTTACACATAACATATTATAATAAAGTTTTCATTTATACAAGTTCACTTAATAAACAATTTTTAACAATTATTTTAATTAATTTAATATTATTACATTTTGAAGTATAATGATCAAAAATATTTTTTTAATATTTAAAGGTAAAGAGTTATACATAACTGGACCTAAGTAATCAATACATCTTTGGCTGAATTGTTTATTTGTGTACTTAATACCAACATCATATGCCCTGAATTCTCTTTTGTTTTCAGATTTATGTATACACTGTTTAGAAATATTAACAATTGCAAAAAACTTATACAGCACTTTAACTGGCAACACTCTTAAAGTTTTGTAATTAAGTGAAGATGAGCCTTGTCTCTCTCTTTTGTCTAAACATATTCTTACCACTGAGTTCTGTTGTACTATTAGAGGTCTTATTGCATTTTCCGTACATCCTCCCCAGATTATTAAAGCCTATTGCATAATAGACTTATACAGAGCTTCATATACAGTACGCATGACTTCCATAGGTAGAATTTTGTTCAATTTATAGAATTTGAAAATTACTGATCTCAAGCGCATTACTGTATTATCAATATGTATATTCCACCTCAAATTAGAATCTATAATGACACCCAAATACTTTATACGTGTTACCCTTATTATTTCTTGACATTTGCAAGTACTAGAGTTAATATTACCACATGTATGTATAAGAATATTGTTTATGTGAATTAAGGTGTTATTGATAGAGAAAACAATAAAATTGGTTTTTTTAATGTTTAAGGTTAGTTTTTTACTGTTTAACTCTTGGAATATTCTATTTAAACCTATTGTAGTTTTTTCTTTTACATTTTCCCAAGACTTTCCGGAAAAAAGAAGGCAAGTGTCATCAGCATAGGTAACCACTAATCCACCTGTATTTAAGTCGCAAATAGTATTAATATATAAGATAAATAAAATTGGTCCTAACACACTGCCCTGTGGGACACCACAGTCAATTTTTTCTTTACTACTTAATTCATTATTTACTGAAACTAACTGTGTTATATTTTCCAGATAGCTAGAGAACCAGCTTAGACTTTCCTCATTTATTCCAAAACTTGGCAAAATATTAATTAATTCACCATGGTCTACAGTATCGAAAGCTTTAGCCAAGTCCAAAAATATTGCTATAACTTTTTCACTATTGTCTAATTTTTCATAAATAAATTGTGTTGTTGAACATAAAGCATTGATGGTACTCCTGCCCGGTCTAAAGCCAAACTGAAATTGGGATAAAAGTTTATAATTTTCTAAGAAAGAGATTAGTCTAGACTTTACTATTTTTTCAAGAATCTTAGAGAAATTGCAAAGCATAGATATTGGTCTGTAATTAGACATGTTATCTTTGCTTCCGGATTTATACAATGGTTTAACTATAGCTGTTTTAAATTTGTTCGGGAAGTAGCCATGTTTTAGACATAAATTGAGTATGAACAGTAGTGGCTCTGCAATATGATTTTCAATTTTTTTTAATATTTTAACTGATATATTATCAAAGCCAGATGCTGTTTCATCTTTTAGATTTTTTATTATATTTTTTATCTCATCTTTATCAATGGGTACTAAAAATTGTTCGTTAAAAGAGAAATCACACGTTACATTACATCTATCTATTAATTTGTTTTTAAACTTAGCTGAGTACTCCTTACCAATATTAATAAAAAAATTATTGAAAATATTTGCCGCAGTCACAGGATCTTTCTGAACATTAATACACTGACCATTTTTATTTATATAATTTATGTTTCCTGCATTATTATTGACATTTTTGGCTCCAGTTAATTCATTTATTAAGTTCCATGTTAATTTAGGACTTCCAGCAACCTTAGAAAATTTATCCTTATACAGTTTAATTTTAGCTGCCTTTATTAGACATGCCAATTTATTCCTGTATATTTTATAATATAAGAACAAATTTGTGTTCTCTGGGTGCTTTTTAACCTTTTTTGATAGTTCATGTTTTTTTCGTCTGGATTTGAGCAAATCTATAGTCATCCATTCCTTGATTCTTTTGTTTTTTGAATTAACTTTCTCTAAACTACTGGCTTTCTCAATTGAATTTAATATTATTTCATAAAAGAAATTTACACATTCATCTATATTTGAATTATTATACACATCTTCCCACTTCTCATCTTTTAAATTGTCATCCAATACATCGTAATTATTTTTTCTATAAGTAGAATGCTCTTTCTTACTATTGTTTATTATTGGCATAGTCATTATTAAAGAAAAGTGATCTGTAATTTGTGTTTGTATAACACCTGCTTCAGTGTTATCTAGAATTTCTTGTGGGGCTTTAATGAAAATATGATCTAAACATGAGCATGCGCCATAAGCTGGAATACGTGTAAAAATGTTAACAAAAGATTTAAAACCATACTGGGCCATAGTGTCTAAATACTCGTTATCTACCTTTCCTCTGATATCGATATTCATATCACCTTTTACTATTGTGCATTCGTTTACGGTTTCCAAGTCATTAAATATATTATTACGCAACCTATCAATAAATAGATTACAGTTGCTTTAAGGTGAACGGTATATACAATATATAGCTATCGGATTATTCCTCGTAATCACAGACAGTTTTAATATATTACTTTCTTCGAAATCATATTCATGCAAATCAACAATTAAAAATTTTTTTTTTTATAAAAATAACAATCCCATCATTTTGATTGCGTTTGATTAAAGAGTAATATGTATTATAACCAGTTATATTATAAGAGATATCTACAGTGTTGTGCCAAGTTTCTGTTAAAATTAGAATATCTATTTTTTTGTAGTGTATATCATTTTCCAGAAACAAAATTAAATCTTCAAAATTAGCATTTAGACTACGTATATTAGTACACATAATATTTAAGTTAAAAGAGTTTTCTGTTGTATGATTTATACTATCAACGAATTCAGAAATAGATTCATAGTACTTTGTGTAATAAATATCAAATTTTTCTATTATATTATATACATCTATCATAATTATTAATAATAAAAATTAACTTAAAATTAACATTATGGAGAACAAACAAAATAAAATAAAATTATGGACAGTATATATTGTTATTATTTGATTTTTGAGATAGATGCTTCATCCTCTATATTTATAGTCATCGAGCCCTCGTTTTTTTTAACAAATATTTTATTATTTTTGAACCAGATAAATTTGTAACCAACCTCTTTTGCTATATTCCTTGTCTTGAAAAATAGTTTCCTAAATGTAAATGTCATTTACATAAATTGCAGTGTTATTCCAATTGTCGTCAATATGTTTTGCTACCATTTTTTTCTTTTTTATAAGATCCATGACCTTACGCTTTTCTTCAACGGAATTGAAACATACCGAGATTTTTCTAGGCTTATCCGTGAACTTAGATGGAATGCGAAAAGCATTTTTAACTTTTGTATCTAATCCCAGAGTTAATGTAATTTTATCCATAGTATCTGTACAGATTTCTTTTTGAATTTCAGGCACACCAATAAGTTCTACATGACACTCCAGCGATTTTTGTTCAATAATATTAACTCGTTGAGATAATTTTAAAATTTCTTTCTTAAGAACTATATTTTCTTCTTTTATTTGTTTATTTTCATCCTTTAATTCGTTTATTGTACACTAGCGATTTCAATTGTTGGCCAAAATGATCAAATTGCGTACTCATAAATTGCACAGAGTCAATTACACCATTTAAGGTTTCATCAGTAATTTCATTTCCTTTTGAAGTTACTAATTTATTTGTTTTACTTAATAAATTATTTTTATCTTGCTCCTTACTAACTTTACAGGTGTTGCAGGACCAGTTATCTTTCGCTTGTTTGTTCAACTTACGAAATTTTTCCTCCCTGAGACCCGCACAGATAAAGTGGGTAAACTCTTTACATATAGAACATCGAATTTCATCTCCTTGATGAATACTATTATTGCAAACTACGCACAGCATTATAAAAATTTGAAAACACTTTATATTAATAATATCTAGCGATAATGAAAACGTGATATGATTATCGAGACAGCGGCGCGGAGTTTGTCGATTGCGTCCCAGACACAGGTAAATGATTTTTTGCCCACCTTTTCCGTGTTCTGATTGCGTCCTATTGTATAGTACGTAAGCATTAATTTGACACATAAATTGACATATTAAATCTAATATATTTGTCATATATGGTATGCAGGTATATTAAATAAATCTTCGCACAGTGACAAAATGTCATTTATGACACTTTTCAAGGTGCATGCAAAGCGTTGGGTTTATTGGATGACGAGTCTCATTGGGAAAACACTCGTCAGAAGCGTCTATATGTTGTACACCTAAATCACTAAGATGTTTATTTGCTATCATGCTAACGTTTTGTCAAATTACTGATCCTTTGAAGCTTTGGCAAAATTATCGTGAAAGTATGGCCGACGATATACTGCATCGAAAACGACAGGAATTGTCATCAAATGATATTAGTTTTGACCAAAGTATATTTGATGAAGCTTTATTTGAATTAAACAAAGAAGTGGAAGTTTTATCGGGAAAATCTATAGTACATTTTGGTTTTCCCTTACCGATAAACATAAATAGAACAACAATTAATATTGAGTGTTTAAGAGAGAGAAGTTATGATCAACAGCAACTATTACTGTCCGTTCAAAATGAAAATCAATTAAACCGTGAACAAAGAATTGTATATGATTCAGTAATGTCGTCTGTTAACAATAATGAAGGCAAAATATTATTTTTAGATGCTCCTGGGGGCACGGGTAAAACTTTTTTGATAAATTTACTTCTTGCAAAAGTAAGATATGGTGGAAAAATTGCTCTTGCGGTAACGTCATCTGGCATTGCAGCTACGCTATTAGTAGGGGGCCGAACAGCTCATTCTACATTTAAACTTCCTTTGAAATATGATAGTGATGATATTACGAGTGTCTGTAACGTTTCAAAGCAAAGTGGTACTGGTAAATTGATGCAGGACTGTTGTCTAATTATTTGGGAAGAAGCGTCAATGTCCCAAAAAACTTCAGTTGAAGCTTTAGATAGAACGATGCGAGACTTGCGTCATAATAATAGTCCTATGGGTGGCTGCACAGTGTTGTTCTCTGGAGACTTCCGTCAGATCTTGCCTGTGGTTACAAGAGGGACAAGAGCTGATGAAGTCAACGCGTCTTTGAAAAGATCCTACTTATGGCCTTATATAAAAATATTAGAACTTAAAACTAATATGAGAGTGCTATGTACAGATCAAGATAATATAAATTTTGTCAAAGATTTACTTTTAATAGGCAAAGGAGAATTTCAAGCAACGAATGATAAAATAAATATTAAAAGTTTCTGTAATTCAGTACCCACTATAACAAAATTGGTTCAAAACGTGTACCCGAACATTCAAAATATATCTTCTAAATCATTGAAATGGTTTCAAGAAAGGGCTATTTTGTCACCAACAAATGAGCAAGTCGACGAAATAAATGATTTGATTCTATCTAGGTTTGACGCTCAATCACAAATGTACTATTCAGTTGATACAGTTTTAGAAAAAGAGGATGCAGTCCATTTCTCAACTGAATTTCTTAACTCTTTAACACCTCCTGGAGTCCCACCACATAAACTGATTTTAAAAATAGGGGCACCTATTATTTTAATGAGAAATTTGAGCCCACCTACACTTTGCAACGGTACAAGACTACAAATCAAAAAATTGAGAAGTTCATTACTCGAGTGCATAATATTAACAGGCTGTGGTAATGGAAAAACTGTTTTAATACCAAGAATACCAATTATACCCTCAGATTTACCTTTTAAGTTTAAACGTATTCAATTTCCCGTTAAATTAGCATTTGCAATGACTATAAATAAAGCACAGGGACAAACACTTAACGTTGCTGGAATTGACCTAAGCGTTCAATGTTTTTCTCACGGTCAACTATACGTCGCCCTGTCACGTGTGACATCCAAATTTAATTTGTATATTTTTGCCCCTGATCCAGAAAAAGTTGATAACGTTGTTTATAAAGAAATTTTTTAAGTCTTTAAATAATTATCAAAATACTGGCATAATTCATCTTTTGTTCCATCCATAGTTATACCTACAAAATGTACATACACAATTTACATACATCTGAGAAATCTTGCAATAGCGAAGCATTGCCGGGTCAGCTAGTAACAACATAAACGCAAAAGAGAAATTGATTCAATCAAGTTCACTCATGAAACTGGTATGCTATTTTTGTGTTTAAAGGTTTTTTTTTATATTATTATTATGGATTTAAAAATAATATAACGTATAATATAAACGGATTTGAATGTGAAATTTTAATAGGTCACTCTAATATCATAAGAACTAAAAAGGGCAAAATTAGTACTTCAGGTGATACTATGCATTCAAAATTAAAAACTAAAGTATATAAATCAAAAGCTTTATTGACAAAAGTACAATCATCAGAATCAGATGACAATATGTCAGACATCTGTAAGCATTTCATTATATTTCAATTAAATACCTTTGTGGTAATTTTCTTAAGTATACCTATATTGATTCATCATAAATTAATTGTTCTTTAGGTTATTTGTATATTGATACTATTTTAACAGTATTTTGTATATGACTCATTATTTATAATAAAGACTTAATTTTGATATATTTTGTCTATAGCAAGTAATTCAGCTGATCACGATTCTGACAAGGATAAAGAATATATACCAAAAAACAAAAGTAACAACCTGACTTATGACAGTAATTCTGATGAGGAGATAATAATTGTTAATAGTACTGAAAATAACGATTCAAATATTGTTGAAAACAATATTAAAAAAGGTATGTTTATGTTTCATCTAAGTATCATTATATTTTTATTTGTGTTAACCTTTATATACATATATATATTTTTTTTTTGGTTCAAATAATAAATTATCATTCCTGTCTATTTTCAGTTGACTATCTTAATACAAACAAGGCATTTCCATTGATTTCTTTTCCATCTTCTTCAGTTGATAATAGTAAGTATCATACACTATGATTAATTTTAATAGGATTCTGCAAATGTTTGTGTTTGTATAATTTATTTATTTTTACATGCTTAGATATCAACAAAGAATTGTCTTCTATTTCAAAACATATGGCTCCTCAATCTACTTCAGTTGATAATAGTAAGTATCATACAATAGGATTCTGTAAATGTTTGTTTTATTTATTTTTTACACATATATATACAGGGTGATTCAAAATGTAGGTATGTTACTTGACCGATCGCCATTTAGTAGTAAAAAAAATATTCCCTGGTTTTCATAGTTACCTATAAATAACAAATATGTTTTAAAATCGTTTAGTACTTGAAATAGTTGAAATCCAAAAACATATTATCCACTATAATTCAATGTTTTTGATGAGGAGAAAAGTTTTTTTTTTGATAATTATAATTATTAAAAAGTACCTAGCATATTTTCGTTTATAAATTAACAAATTTTTTCTATATTTTGTTTTTAAAAATATTTTTATGTAGGTATTTAAATATAATTTTGAACTTTCAATTTATCATTCCTAAGGGTGAAGTTAAATTTAATGAGAAAGGAATAATACTATTTTATTTTTAAATTTTGATTAATTCACATTAAATTCAAAAAAATTGTGTTATTATGTAAAATTATTTAATTCTATATTATTAACATTGTATATATTTTTCAGCTGTACCTACTGAAAAATATTCTGAACTATCTGGCATACTTAAAAGTTGAAGTCACCAACATTTCTGACACTCAACAAGAAATAATTCAGGCGATTAACAATTCTAACTCAGCTAATTTCAGTATTTTAAATTCATGCGAGATTGATTATTTTGTAACTGCTTGGCCAGTACCGAACCATGAAGAATTAAATAATTTAGAAACAAAACTACAAGCTAATGAACACGATTTTAAAAACCAAGTTGTAAGATCATATTTTATTCTAGATCGATGGATTCTTTTATCGGAGAATATATTAGTTATTTCAAAAAATATAAACACTAAAAAATATTTTTTCACATGGTTTTTATAGTTGTTACAATAAAAACATTTTTAATGGAAACATACATACTTAGTTTCTTATTCAAAAGCAGATTATTAATTTTTTGAAGCATTTGATTGTATAAGAATTTAATTTTGGATGAGTTATTTCTGAGCTAAAAGTAATTAATGTTGTAACTTATAAACAATAAGTATACACACGATTTAAGATTTACAGGTTACTCAACGGAGCATTATTTTTGATGCCCAGTGTTTAACCTCGATTGCGGCCTGCGAGAAGCACAGCTAGCGCCCAAGTGGTCATTAATATCGTTAAATATTTTATTTCATGACAATATTTTTATTTTGCCATGAGCCATGAGCGTTAACCCGCACAGAATTTTTATAACTTGAATTCTTGGTATCCATATTCCAATTTCGTGTATTCCTTATTATTTATAATTATTACTTATAGTTATAGTTATTACTTATTAGTAAAAAATTACAATCACAGACATAACAGTTACTATAACAAAATCTTGAGGTTTTTCAGAACATCAAACAAAGGTACCTATTAATAAATTACTTACTGATTAATGATGTAAATAATATATTAATTATTATTAAATAGTATTTATTATTTAGCCTTCACTTGATGTCTTGATGTGCAGGTAGAAATCTAGAATGTAGATACTATATTATTTGGACAGGAGAAAAATTATAAGTAAAAAGTACTAAAACTTGTTGAACCCATGATACATATTTTATTGGCTACTATACTTAATTATTAGCAGTAAAAACTTTTCAACCGTTGCTGATGAAAGATTAATAGACACCGGTTTCATTTAAATAATTAAGGTATCTATGTCATAATTACAAGAAAAAAACTTCATGCAATAATTATTTATTTAAGTACTTTTTTCCTTAATTAATTACATACATATTTACTCCCCAAAATAAATACTAATTAATAATCAAAATAATATTATACACCTAAGTTGTTGTTAGTTTCGCTATTTTCTTTTTAGTCCTATTTAGTTTTTGTGTTTTTTGATTTTCAGTATAGGTATATTGCCTCATTCGCATTATAATATAAGAACTGAAAATGTCAGCCATCATTTGTTTTTTGTGGTCTGGACAAGGAAATTTCAAGTTGGTAGAAATTAGAAAAAACTCGTTGTAAGTATTTTCAAAAACATCAGGACTACTGGCATGCTTAGTAAAACTACTCTCTAACACTTGTAGAATTTTAAACAAATTTACATTTGGGTGTGTCAGGAAACCTTCGTTTTTTAAACTTACTAATTCTGATTCACTTTTAGTTTCTTGAGAACAATTTTTTAATCCATTTATACATAAATCACAACTAGATTTTTTACTCAAACGTCGAGCTAGATACCTTAAGAAAATTAATAATTATTTAAATGTTCTGTAATTCATAAGAAAAAATGAATTTACTTACCCTCCTAAGTAATATACAACACATTCAAATACTGTACTTTTTGTATAATCATGTTCTATAAAAATCTCTTCACAATCCCATTCACCATCTTCTACTAAAGTATCCATTTTTTTTTTAATGTTTTAATTTTTTCACTTCGTAATGATTCATCTATCATCTCCTCCAAATCTGATATTTCTAGTATAGGTTTTTGATCTACAAATAAAAATAATTATAAACAGAATAACAAATAAATATTTATGTTAAAATTCATCATTGTGCAATTAAAAATGTATAGGTACCTTCACTAATTGAGCAGTTTCCACTTTTAGGTGGCTTCATTAAGGAGTATGCTGTTAACATTCGATACAATTGTATGAATGTAGGCGTTGATGGATGGTCATTTGGCCCAGAAATTTGTCTAATTATACCAAAAAATTTCTATGGATTGAAATAATCAATTAAACTAGGTGAATTTTATTTTATTATTTTTATTTATATCTCACTTCTAAATTATCTTGGTTCATCTTGGAAGTTAACACATATGCAAATTTACATACATTTAGTAGATATTGAGAAAGTTCAATTGTTGACTTTATCGTAACTCTAAGTCCCTCAGATGTTTGATGTGTTAAAAATTCACTATCTTTTATCAGCCCTTGGTTCACATTCATTTCCCAAGAATCTAACCATTTCATAGCTTTATTTAGAACCTATGATTGTTATTAAATAAAAAAAGTCAAGAAATTATTTATACTTTTTTAAAACACATATTTTATATTTGACACAAATTTTTTTCCCAAAATGAAGAATTTAAATTTAACACAAATAGTTTTCCAAAAATGAAACCAACTACCAGAATATGACACAAATTGCTTTACAAAAATGAAACACACATGATATAAAAGCTTGAACATACTAAACAAGAGCACATGCAACACAAAATTTTGTTTCAGATTAAAAACCTCAAAATCTTTAGAACCATTACGAATTCCTTCTGCAGAGTATTTACGATTTAGCGCATCAAATAAATTATTTATCATCAGAGTAAAATCCTCTGTTTCTTCAGAGTTTTTAAAAAGTTCTTTTTCCCTATTTCTATAAAATCTGATTCCAACAGCCACAGACTTGCTAAATATCTGAACAATGCAATGAAGTTGAAATAAGTATTTTTTTTTATTGACACCTATCAATTACCAATATTACCATACTTCATTAAATATATTCTATTATTTTTATTTACCTGTGTTGCAAACTTGACCTTCATTTTGGATAAATTATTTAAAACAACATGGTTTTTAGTTATTTTAGGGCATACTTTTTCTAATCTATTTTCTTCTAAATTAAATATGGAATGATAATATTCCCATTTTATTAATGATTTAGATGGATGAATCTGTAAGTGAGATATTTTGCTATAATTGATAGTTAATTGTATATATCTAGGTACTATGGTTAAATTTTAGCTTACTCTTAAAACTTTTTTGTCGTGTAGACGATTCCTTATAGTTTTAATAAGATGTGGAGCATCGCTGAAGACAAATACTTTTCGTTGGTCATCAAACGGACTTAAAAAGCAATTACTTAGTTGTCCCATTTTTCCACTGATACCTAGTTGATTCCACATCGTTCTGTTTGAAGAAGCACCATCAGTAGTCAAACCCACTACTTCTGCTCCTGCATCTTCTAATAGCATTATTGCCTTTATGACTAATTTAGTCAAATCGATACCTAGTTATACATATTTTAATAAAAAACATAATAATTTTTAAATTTAGATAATATATTTAAAATACCTTTTACAGGACCTTTGGAAGCTAATACCGCCACTGGTTGGGTAAAATTATCAGCAAGACTTCCCCACATAAATACCAAACCATGATCAGCCTTTACACCTTCTCGATTTGGTATCTCTCCACCAAAATCTTCCAAGCCAGTGTAAGTTAAAGTGTGACTATTAACTGAAATACTCGACCTTAAAAAAACTTCATCCACTAATAGAATTCCCTTTTTTTGGTGTGAAGTTTTATTTTGCATTTTCTTTTTAAGGAGCTTAAAAAAATTTAAGTCAAAACCACAGTCATTTTTGAATGCCAATAAGTACTTTCTAATAGTATTGACACATGGTAGAGGTAGAATATTTTGATCTCGAAGAAATTTGTACCCACACGGACTTCTGGAATTTTATTTTTACTGGTAATTTTATTTTATTTCTTAATAGTGATTGACTTTAATCTTACCTTATATGAAAAAGAAAACATATTAATATCCAACTTTCGCTGTACCTTCTTTGTCTTTTATTTTTTATTTTGGCAGCATTAAATATCTCGTGCACAAGGTTAGAATCACAATCAGATTAAATTGATTTGATAAATAAGTCATTAAGAGATGATGCTTCGATTTGATTCATCTGTGATTTTACTTTGTCTAAGTTTTGCTGTACAACTTTTAGTCTTTTTTCAACTCTTGAACATTTTTGGTTTATCCTTTTCTTTGACTTCATTAAATTACTAAATTTTTCTCTTTTAGAAGGCGTTAAATGTACTTTTAATTTTTTATCATTATTCTGACGATATTTTTTTATTTTAATTGTAAGCTTAAGTCTTTTACACCATAAGCATACATCACTACAACATATTATAATATAATATAAATAAAAACAATTTATGTATAATATATTAATATGTGTTGTTAATTATTTTACTTTGTAAATGTTTATGATTAATTACCTTTTATCATTTTTTACTGTAATAAAGCAATTTTTATGTTTCCAGTGTCCATTAAAATCAACAAATTGAGGACCGAACGAAGCTTTTACATTTTCACTTTTTATCCCTCGGCATACTTTTATAGTATCAAATTCAATTAATGCTCTTTCTAAACTGCAAGTACTTGAAGTTATGCTACAATAATTATCAATTCCAACTTTTGATGATTCAATCTTCACTCCATTTATATAAAAACAAGGTTCAGAATCTACAAAAAATATCCAATTTTAATAGAACTAGATAAGGATTGAATTGTAAATTTCAAAATATGATTTATGTGGTGAGGATGTATATATTTATTTTAATAATTAAAATTATTATTTGATTAAGAATACCTTGCATTAAAACCAACTGTTTTTCTACAACTCTTGTTTTATATACATTAAAAGGACTTAAAGTAAAATAAGTTTTAAATACTATTGAGTTATTATGTTTTGTAACATCACAAAACCAGTTATTTGGCATATTAATTGAACTCAATATGTCAATCATACTGGTTTCTTCAATTATTACCTCAGATACATCATTATGGGCTATAAAGTCATCAGCCAACTAAAATAAATTATTAAAAAATTTTAATATTGCTTGTATAAATTATGGAAGCTTAAAGTAAAACATACTTCTATACATTGTCGCTTAGGACTTGGTAGTTTTACATCTAAGTATAACGAATTTCTTTTTTTAATACAATAATTATGTTCTTCCAAAATTGTAGTTACTAATGTATCCTTAACCTTAAATAAACATTATATATTCAAAATAAACTATTTCAATATTTCATAATAATATTCTCAAACAAACCTCGTCACAGATAATATAAGCTAAGTCAGATGGAAAAATTGAAGGAATGACCCCTTTTTTCAGCCTTGGCTGTCTAAGACAGATCTAATAAAAAAAGTATACACAAAAGTAGTTTGCATTAAAAAAGAGATTGACATTTTCAAAGTATAAGTAATAAAAAATGACAAATGAAATGTATTGAGAGATGACTAGATGAGACTACAAGAGTTGTTATTTCCAAATAACAAATACAATAAATTATTATTTGTTTACTTACCGAATACCTACTAGAACCTTCACCTGATGTCCAAGTAGATATAATATCATTTGGGTTAAAATGATGAGCACAAACTCGAGAGTTTCTATTCAAAACGATACCAATTTTTTTTTCCCAAGCTTTATGGTCATTTTGTGGGACTCCAAATTTACTGGTTGAGCTTTGTTGGCAACCAGGGACACAACATTTATTGGATACCATACTTAATATTTAATAAATACAAATTAAATAATCCAATTTCAAATTTTCCGTATAACTATCCATACTATACATTATAATAGTATATTAATTATTAGTATAAAATATAATAATAACATATGCTATAAACACAGTTTGCCTCCAAAATATTTAATATATAGTTTAGATTATATACACTGAGAGCGCTAGCTGTCCTTCTTCCTATGGTGCACAGCTGATTTTTAGGGTTAAACGGTGGGCATCACTCTGGGGACCAGTTTCTATACGGCGTTGAGTAACCTGTATATCTTAAATCGTGAGTATACACATGCAGGCAGAGAGCCTAGATAATAAGAGAGTGGTCAACCAGCTGAACGTTTTCTATTGGTTGGCTGTTATCACTGTTCATGGGCACCATTTTTCGTCCAAAATGTTCAGATAATTTTCAAATCGACAATCGACTATCGAGTACCTACTACGTATAGACGTATATTGTATATTTGTATAGGAAACTGCTGTGAAATATTATTAGTTTATTGATTTATTAATTTTCTCAAAGACTTAAGTATACGTATTATCATTGAATCGCGTCATCATGCCGGGTTGTTGTGCTTATGGTTGTCATAACCGGAGAGAAAATGGATTTAAAATTAATATTTTCCCTAGAAATAAAGAGCGTCGTGCGTTATGGGCTGTTAGAGTCAAGAGGGATAATTGGACTCCGACAGATAATTCATACCTTTGTGAAGTAAATAATGAATTCTCCATAGTGTAAGGCTACAAATTATATTATCAATTATGTGTCTTGTTAGTCTTATCATAAATTATAAGAAATATAAATTGTTCTACGATAGTAATCACTAGTAGTTAGTTGTCCTACAGAGTCCGTACTGAAAGGATCTCTCGTATTTTAAATAAACGAATTAAATATTACATAACGGTGTTCTCGATATTAATATTTAGTAGATAGTGTAATTACTTTAGTGAGTACATTACATGGCGCTGTGGTAAATAATAAAACAACCTTTTTTACGTCGCGTTTGTTAAAAGTTCAGCATCAAACATCTCACGTGTCACGAGGTTTGAAAAACGTTAACTTCTAAGTTTGAGGTTAACATTGAATATCGATGTTGGAAGCGCAAGCACGGTTCCTTATCAGTGTTGAGTTGATAACGCGTATTCCAGTCGAGCGAAGTACCAAGTAGTGATATCGTTGTTCGTTTGTTGTTGTTGCTGTATAGTATCAGCATATTATACGATAGTGTTAATCGTTCGCGGTTTCGTTAGTGTTCGTATATTGAAAAAAAATAGGATTTAACATGAATAATATTGATTCAGTTGATGTCAACGTGTTGAAAACCCTCAAAGTTGAGGAATTACGTAAAGAATTAAGGTTCCGTCACCTTCCTGATAAAGGTACCAAAGATGAGTTGGTAGATTTTTTATTGGGCGACAATGAAAGAGTGATAGCTGATAACCTGCAAGAAGCTTTAATTGCCTCAAGAGAGAAACAATACGAGGATTTAAAGAAAATAGCAGAATTGCAACGAGAAGTGTATATGTTAAAAAATGTTAAAACAGATACTGGTGATAAATCTCAGATTCCAATGGATTTATTATCTCAATTGGTAGCTACACAAAAACTTATTTCAGAAAATATATGTAGCAGTAATAATAGTCAAGTGCAAATAATATCTATTAACGATACAGCTAGTGCAATATCGCTTTACTATGGGAAAAAGCACGAAAATATTGAAGACTGGATTGGAGAAGTCGAACGTATTTCAAGCCATGCTCATTGGTCGGAATCCCTAATGCTGGTCAATGCTGTATCAAGGCTTCGAGGTGCAGCACTGAATTGGAACAAAGTTTCTGGTCGACAAATTAATTCGTGGACTGAATGGAAAGAAAAATTAATTGAACGATTTAAAAGTAAAAAGTCTTTTTCTGATTTTATTAAATTTCAGGGAAAACGTATTCTTCGAAAAGATGAATATTAATTGTTGAGTACATATTTGATAAGGATGCCATAATTGAAAAAGCACCTTTCAAAATGCAGCAATCGGACCGTGTTTCTCTTATATTAGATGGAATCACTGACAATATTTGGGCAGTTCCACTTGCAACGGCAATGTGCAGCTCTGTACAAGAACTCATAAGTCATGCAACTCCATTAGATACCATCCGAAAATTAAGTGGTACAGCAGCCAACACATATGGTACACCTAAAGGAAAAGAATCTCATAAAGAGACAAGACAAATTCATCGTTTCAACCCGACAATTGACAAAAAAGAAGATCAAATTTATTTTAAGTGCAAGTCAAAAGGACATATCAGCTATGATTGTAAATCAGATAAAACAAATACTAAAGAAAAAAGCAATTGGGTTTACAAAAATAAATCTACTACAGATCATCATTATTCAAAAGTTGAAAACCATGGTAACAAAGATACAAATTCAAAAAACAAAAGTATAAATTGCATTCAAAGTTTTGACTATGCAATAACACCAAAGGTATCTCAAATTCCAGTAACTATAAATGGCTCTGTAACTATACGTGTAGATGCGTTACCAGATAACGGTTCCTGTGTAACACTTTTGAGAAAATGTTTTATTCCTAACAATGTTGTTATACATCCTTGGCAAGATGGATCCTACGCAACTCCAGATGACGATTGTACACCATGTGGATGGATTTCATTAAGGATACAAGTTGAAAAAATTGATTACACAATGCCAAAAGTAGTGTTATGTGAATCGTTGCCAATTGCCATGATTCTTGGTCGAGATTGGCAATCAGCAGTACACGCTACTATAATTATTGAACCAAATGGAGCAATTTGTATCACTACTCCTACTTCTACTCAAGAGTTTGGTTGTGTGAAAGCGAACAGTTCGTTTGTTGGTTGTATTGTTGAGTCACGTTTCTCCTCAAAACCTCTTGTGTCAAAATCCGAAGAAATTAAAGTTGTTCAGCCAATCAAAGATAAAGAGTCAGAAAAACTATCAGATACATTCTTGACAAATGAACAAAATGAACAATTACAAAATTTGTTAGAGAGTTATGAAGACATATTTTCTAATCCAGAAGCTGAAATTGGTGAGTTTCCTAACCTTGAAATGGAAATTAATTTATCAGAACATAAGCCTTTCAGATGCAAACCCTATAGAGTCACAGAACCAGATAGGATATTTATGAGAGAACAAGTAGAAAAATGGATTGCAAACATAGTGTGTCGTCAAATTCACCTTATGGAGCAACTGCATTTGTAATAGAACAACCGTTTCATGTGTCAACACCCAAACGTGTAGTTATCGATTATTCCAGAACTATTAACCCAGTTACTATCAAAGACCCATTTCCTATTGATCAAATGGATGAAATGATTAAAAAGTTAGCTGGAAAAAAGTATATATCTATTGTTGATATTAAGCAAGCGTTCAACAACATAAAAATTAAAGAAGAAGATGTATACAAAACAGCTGCAGTAACACCAGACAATCATATAGAATTTACCCGTGTAATATTTGGTCTTGCTAATGCACCTGCTATACTTGCTCGAGCAATATCTGAAGCATATGGTAATTTACAAACAATTAGGACCTGAACAAAAAAAATTTTCTTTGTTTTTCGTATTCTACATACCAATTAAAAACGAAAATATATTTGTAAATTTTTCGTTTTATTTCGATTTGTAGGACTAATAGCTCTCCAAACATACATTTCTCTGTTTGAGAAGGCGTGGTCTATTCAGTTGGTGTGTGACGTCACGATGCCGTACGCCTGTGCGTCTAATTATATGTCAATGCGCGTGTATAATATTATGACTGTACTAAAATAACTTTGATTACGTAAAATCTAATAATTCGACACAAATTCTATTGACAGTATCGTCAGTATCACTTTCATAGTTTCATCGGAAAATAAATTATAAATAGGTACTAATGTCAATGTGTATAGTGTATTGTCTTAAATGTATATATTATAGTAATTTTTTTTATAAATGAATAACGATGGCTGTAAATGTCAGTAAAGACTATGTCAAAGGTACATCTATAAACTTACCAAAACTTGACATTTTTTCTGTAACACAATACATAAAAAATAATGATTGCTTCAATGATCCTGAAGTTAGGGGATCAAAAGCTCAAAGGTGTGTACCTATTATTATTTATTAGCACTGCTAGTTTTTTGTTTCCTAATACAAATAATATTTATAATATTTAAATTATTAAATAATTAAATCACCTGAATATAAATATTTAAGAATACTAATTACTAATATGTAGTAAAAACTCGATTATTTTTAATAAAATATATAGATGAGCTGATTATTTTTTATATATTTTCATTAGATCATCGAGAGAAAATTATGGAGATTCAGCTATTGGATATGTTCAAATAAAAAGGGAAGGATCTATATGTAATGTCAAGGCTCAAATTTGTCCTGAACATAGAGTTAGAAATAAAAATTACCATGTTTCTTTAACAATAAATGAAGAAAAAGAAGAAATAGTTGATTTACATTGTGATGACTGTGCAGCATCTTTAGGTTGGTGACTGCATAATAATATATATATATATAAATTTATATAGAACCCATATCTTTATAAGAATTTTAATATGTTACATTATATAAATCTTTTGTGATATTAAGTGTACCTATAGAAAATAATTTATAATTATTGATAAGGTAGGTATTTATATTAAATTATAACTAGTCCTTAAATGTTGTAAACAAAGATATTATTATTATTTACAGGTGGATGTAAACACAGTTTAGCTTTTCTCATGTATGTTCATAGAAAATCTGAAGAAAAGTCTCCCACAGAAGTTGAGTGCTATTGGAAAAGACCCAAACTTTCTGGGGTTGGCACAACATTAAAATATATAACAGCTAAATCTATGTCCAAAAAATCCATAGTAAATATTCAAAGTGAAATAACTAACAAGAATTTTTTTAATGAAGCTATGAAATTAGGAGAAACCCATCAAATAAATTGCCAAGTTGGTGCTCATAATTATAAATTAGAGGAATCTTTTTTCAAAATGTTGTCAATCCATACAGCTATATTAGAATTCTCCAAACAATATAATAGTAGTAAGTTAATAATATAAAAATACCACAATATAAGTATAGGTATGAAAGTTTTAATTATTTTAACACGTTGACTGCCACAAGCCCGCCGGCGACCCAAGTCGTATCAGCGCGTGTCAGGCCATACATTTTTTACATCGTATGTCGTAAATGTTTACATTTATAAAAATAGATCCAGTTGTTGGATTTTAATAAAATTGATATTTTTAGAATCAGTTAATTGTCGATAATATCATGAAAAAAAAAAAGTCTTGGGTCGCCGGCTGGCAAGTGGCCTGCCAAAAATGTAATATTTTTTTTACAAGCCACTTGGGTCGCCCGCTGTCTCGTGCAAGATAATAATAATATTTATTTATTACACATTTGTCAATACGTCAATTATCTTTTAGTATTCACCTTGAACAAGAAGTGTGAACATCTCGTGGTTATCAAGTTCTGAATTTTATTATTATTTTTACTTTATTTTACGTAAAAATTATTAATATAATATCATAATGGATGAACGCATGATTAATAATGCATTAGATGATGCTGACAATTTTTCTAGTGACAGTTTTGACGATAGTGATAGTGATCCAATATATTGTGTTGAAAGTGAAAATAATAGTGATTCTCAAGAGTCGTCAGATGATGAGGTTGATGAGAATCAAATTGAGCATCTAATTTTATCAACACCTAACAATAGCCAATCAAATTGGAAAGCTGTAACAGGTACGAATCAAAAAAATTTTAACTTTATGGGAAATTCGGGGCCATTAGTCATTTTAGACGAAGATATGGGACCTATGGATTATTTTAAATTATTTTGTACCGACGAAATAATTCAGTTAATGGTCATTGAAACAAATAGAAACGCTCAACAATTTTTAAATACTCAACAAATTACACGTGGTAGTAGATTTTCATTTTGGCAACCAATAAACCAAAATGATATGGAAAAATTTTTGGGACTTTTGATGTGGATGGGACTCGTAAAAATGACTTCGATAGCTGATTATTGGAGCAAAGCTGAACGGTATAAAAATGGTGTTGCACCAAAAACAATGAGTCGGAATAAATTTGAACTCATTCTTAGGTTTTGGCATTTTGAGGACAATGAGACTGCTGACAAAGCCGATCGCTTATACAAAGTAAGAAAATTACTTAATATGGCAAACAAATTAGTAAAAAATATACAGAAACCTGGAGAAATAATTGCGGTGGATGAATCTATGATACCTTTTCGAGGCAGACTGAAATTTCGGCAGTATATCCCTAATAAAACACATAAATATGGCGTAAAATTTTTCAAAGTATGTGGGACTAATGGTTACACATATAAAATTATTATATACGAAGGAAAACAATCTAAACCCGGAGAAGCGTTGAGTGAAACAATAGTAACTTCTTTGTGTGAAAATTATCTGAACGAAGGGCGTACTATTGTCACTGATAATTTTTATACGTCTGTTCCACTAGCGGAAACACTTTTAAGGCAAAACACTCATTTGGTTGGAACTCTTAGAAAAAATAGACGTTTTTTACCAAAAACAGTGATAGAAAAAAAATTGAAAAAAGGGGAAATTATCGGTCTAGAAAACGATTCTGGTATAGTAGTATCTAAATTTAAAGATAAACGCGACATTCACTTACTTTCAACGCGACATCAATTAAATATGACAAACACGGGGAAGAAAAATAGGAATCATGAAGATATATTTAAACCAGACAGCATATTATTCTATAATGCTGGAAAAGCAGGCATAGATTTATCGGATCAGTTAGCGTCATACTGCACTCCTATGAGAAAGAGTGTTCGGTGGTATCACAAGGTAGCAACTGAGATAATTTTAAATACATTTGTTGTAAATTCTCAAATTATGTATAATGAACAAAATTTTCGAAATAAACTCACCATACATAAATTTCGTGAAGTGCTTGTAGATAAACTCCTAGAATTAAAACCTACATCTTTACGTGTTTCAAATTCTGAACAACCTCTTGATAATAGATTTCAAAGACGCCAATTAATAAAACATAAACTAGAGGAGACAGAAGAAAAATGTTCAAGAAACAGAAAAAAAAGAAAAAGGTGTATTGAATGCTATACAAAATTTTCGAAAGAACTAGGATACAAGTGAGTTTAAATTAAATTTTTTTAAATTAATATGAATTTTTGATTTTTAATTTATTATTTCTAGGGAAGCTTTAAACAAGGCTAAGAAAGTAACGACCTTTTGCAGTCTTTGCCCATCAAAACCATCAGTTTGCATACAATGTTTTCAAGACCATTTAAAAAAACAGAATGTATGAATACAATTTTGTTACTTTTTTGTATATTTTTTTATTTTTAAGTAATTTAAAATGAATTTTTTTTTATCAATTTCTCTAGGGTACCTCTTTATTTTTTTGAATTTAAATTTTAACGTTTTATACTACTATTTACTATGCATTTATATATTCAAATATTAAATTTTTTTGTATAAAATATAAATGTATTAAAGTTGACGGATTTTATTGTTTTTTTTTTTATAAATGATCAAAATCGTCTTGTCTACGCCATGGTCCAATCTAAATATTGTTCTCTCCAAGCCGTAAAGAATTAGATACATTTGATGTTGATGTTAAATTTGGCAGCCGGCGACCCAAGTGGCGTCACATTAATAATAGGATTTAGGTCGCCGGCGACCCAAATAGCTTCACAATCAAAGACATCACTTGGGTCGCCGGCGGGCTTGTGGCAGTCAACGTGTTAAGTATTACGGAAGGCCAAGTTATTTTGTATTAGAAAAAAAGATTTTTTTTTTGTATTTAATGTTTTTACACACATTATTTTATAATACAGATGGTACAGCGGATGAATTTTTAAATTTCTTAAAAGAAAGAACACCCATATCAGTATTCAGTGGTGTAGAGGAAAAAACTACTAACCAAGCTAATAATGTTTTGTGGTTCGAACTTAGATATGGAAGAATAACTGCATCTAAAATATATGAGTTATCTAGGTGTAAAAAAGGTGATGGGGTTCTGGTCAAACAAATTCTTGGATGTAGAAAAATTAAATTGACATCAGCTATGGAACGTGGTAAACTATTGGAAAAAGATGTAAGTAGGACAAAAAGTACACCACAAAACTATTTTAATATTTATTTTTTTACTATTTTATTAATTGTCTATGTATATTTATTTATTAAGTTGATTTAATGTAAACAGATGATCCTAACATATGTTTTTTTATAAATAACTTAATAGGTACTTCAAGAAGTGAGAAAAATAGTAAAAAGAACCATCCGTGAGACTGGTTTGGCCATTTCTTCTGATTTTCCTATCATAGGAGCATCAGCAGATGGACTTGCTTCAGATTTTGTTTTGGAAATCAAGTGTCCACAGAAGCATACTACTATGAATAATTATATAAAAAATGATATCATACAGTCAAAAGTTCTGGCTCAGCTTCAACTGCAAATGCATGTACTAAAGAAACCAAGAGGGCTTCTGGCAATAGCTGATCCTGACTTTACACAAAACAAGAAAGTACACATTACATGGATTGATTATAATAAAAATATGTGTGATGACTTAATTAAAAAAAGTTGGACATTTTGGAAAACTTTTATATTTCCAATTTTAATAAATACATAAATATTAATATTAATATTATCTATATGTATGTACTTACAATATATGACTATATTGACATTTTATTCTATAATAATACATAATAAATTGAATTTGAAAGTTGTTGATTTTGTTAAGTTCATTACAGTATATTAAAATTAACAGTTGGTTTATTTATTATTGAGTAATAATAGGTTTTTGTAAATTAATTAAAGCACATGCAATAGTTATAATATCATCTACATTTGAAACTAAACTTAAATGCATCAAGGCATGTGGTTTTAAGGTTTTAAACTCTCTTAATCTGCCTATTACTCGTTCAATGTGTATTCTCAAACTAGCTATACGTTTAGTTTCAAGCACTTCTTCATTAGTAGACTTTTTTTTTGAAAAAACACTTGGTGGTCTAACTAGTTTACACACTCGTTTTTCCAACATAAAGTCTATACTTTTGAATCCTCTATCAGCCATGACTGTACAGTTCTCAGGAAGACATTCTAAATAACCAGATTTTTCAACTAATAGAACATCACTAGATCTACCACCATAGCCCTCAGAAATAAAATTAATAAATCCATCTGGGGTCGATGATATTAAATATTTAAGTGTGTTGCATTTTTATAATCAGACCATGTCAATGATTGTTCTATAGGATTGGATGGCTTAGGAATTTCTATTTCTAAGCAATCAATAATTGATTGCACATCTGAATACCTATAACGAAAAGGAATCGGTAATAGATTCTGAATACTATTTTTATCTGGCCAATATATAAATTCTTTAAAATATCCACTGATTAATTTAATAGTTTTATTAAAAATTCTACAACAAAAACTTTCAGACACACCAAAAAAATCACTTAATCTAGAAAATGAATCATTTAAACGAATTTTCATTAGTGTTAATAATATATCTCTCTCTGAAACTTTACTCTTTATACTTAACAATTCTATAAATCCTTGATTATACCAATCAGGATTTAAACCTATATAAGCTTTGGGCTTATTTTTTATATAGAAACAAGTCATTTCATAGCTCATATCTTTGAATTTTTTTAGTTCGTTATTTGTATGTGAAATACTAGAAAAATAATTAATAGAAATATCCATAGAAATATCTAGCTCACTCTCAGAATTTGAACTACTAGTTGAACTATACATTGAGGTACATTCATGTGTTTTACTATTAGATTTATTTACATTTAAAGGCAACTTATCAACTATAGTATTTTCAGTTTGAAACTCCACACTGATATCACACTGTGTTCCCTTGCTTCTAGTTGATTTAGGAACCGTTTTACTGTTTAAATTTACTTGTACACCAATTTCTTTTGTATGTTTATCAGACTGTTGGAAATCTTCAATTATTATTTCAGCATCAGGTATAACTGTATCAATATGTTCTAAACATTTTAATTATGTATCATTAAAAATAAAAAAATACATAACATATTAACTTGAAAAATGTATAGGTACCTTCTGTCATACAAGATTGATTTTGTATAGCGGTATCAATGATATTTTTTCGGATTCTTTTACTATGCAATGGTCGAGGGTTTGATGTTGATGATTGCTTACGATCAACTTGACAATCAAAAATATGTGGTACAATATTTTTCTTCAGTTTAAGTATTGAATATAAGCTTAAATTGAATATAATTATCTAAATCATCTTCTAACTAAAAAAAAAAATTATTCTATTTAAGATTCTGGTTTAAAAAGACAAATATTTTAATTCTAAATAATTCTCTCTATAAAAATTACTTACAACAAAATGATCTTCACAACAATCATGATGTGTTTTAGATTTTGCGGTATCATTACGTCTTGCTGCTTTAAACCACAATAATCTCCGTTTAGCATCATAAGGAACGCTCAAAAATCGTTTATTAGGGCATTTTGTTGAAGTGTTTGTACACTTCGGTACAAAACAATATTTGTATTTTGAGTCCCTTGGCATATTTATTAATTAAAATGTGCGTAATAATATGTTGATCAAAGATACGAAGTTCAAATAATTAAAACTTAAAAAAAAAGTGATAATTCGATAATATTGTATTATTATTATTGGTAATACTAATAAATATGTACCTCATAATATTATAAACATTTATACTACTCGTGTATTAATACCCATGTAGTAATACAAATTATAATGTCGTACATACGCATGTAACATATAGCGTCATAGCGAGGTAACTAAGTAAGAAGTGGCGATAACGCTATAAAAATAATAATATTTTAGTATGCCGACGCGTGATGGCCAGTACGGGAGTACGGCATTATGACGTCATGCTTAAAGCGCGGGAAAATATGAATATTTGAAAATCTAAACCACGCCCACTTACAAAGTACTTAAAAACTCGTGTTGTGTTAGAGAAAAAAATTTTTTTTTTCATTTACATTAATAGTATACTATAGCAACCACAGTGTATACATTTTTATCCAATATTTTCATATTGGTTCAGGTCCTAATTGGACTAGCCAAATATTATGATGACATTGGTGGTGGTCATGATTTGTTTGAAGATCATTTAGACTTTCTTCACAAACTTTTCGAGGCAACACGTAAGCATAAACTCAAATTTACAAGACAAAAGTGTAATTTTGCTGTTCAGAAAGTCAAATTGCTTGGTAGAATTTTGGACGAAAACGGTGATCATCCAGACCCAAACAGAATCAAATCAGTTCAAAGATATGAAACACTGGATACTATTCATGAAGTTCGAAGCTTTCTTGGTTTTGCCAACACTCTAGGTCGTTACATTAAAAATGTTGCTGTTATATCAAGATCACTCTCAAATGTTCTCAGGAAATGTGGTAAAGACATAAAAAAATCTAAAAACCAACCTGTTACCTTGAACCAAGAGCAACAAGAAGCTTTTGTTAAATTGAAATTAACACTAACATCACCACCGTTACTTGCTTATTTTAAACAAGATGCACTCACAACAGTAGAAACGGATGCAAGCTACGAAGGAATAGGAGCTTGCCTTTCTCAAATTCATGATGGTGAGACTCGTATTATTGAATATGCCAGCCGTACGCTTAAAGATGCAGAAAAAAAGTATCATAGCAATGAACTAGAAGTTCAACAGCAGTTCATTGGGCGATAACAGTCAAATTTAGACTTTATCTTACCGGAATAAAATTTAAACTCTTAACAGACAGTTACTCAACTGCTTATATCGTAAGTAAAGCCAAATTAAACCGAAAGTTTGCTAGATATGTAGTTGATTCGTCATCATTTGATTTTGAGCCTATCTATAGATCTGGTAAGCTTAACCATATTGCAGATCACTTGTCCAGATACCCTCAGCCAGACTTAAATGAAAATCACCTATGTTTAGCAGTCATACCAATACAGAATAACAAATTAGAATTTGCGCAGAAATCTGATGCTTATTGCCGTCAAATTACCAAGAAGTTGGAAAGTAATACAAATAATTTACATATTCAACAAATAAAACTTTCATACAAGTATCATAATGGTATTTTAGTTCATGTAAATACTGAATATGGTCGAGAAATGAGTAAGATAGTAATCCCATTTTCATGTCGCAGTATAGTACTTAAAAGCTGCCATGACAATGCTGGTCATTTTGATGTGAAGAAGACTTTAGAAAAGTTGAAATCAAGATTTTGGTGGAGTTCTATGCGCAAGGATATAAAATTGTACGTACGAGGTTGTATTGTTTGTCAAAAAGTGAATAGAAGAACAACTTTAGCATATGGGTTGTTAGGTGAACGTACCATTCCTAAAGTTCCATTTCAAGTTGTATCAGCTGATCATCTATCTTTGCCGCCAACAAAAGCTGGCAATTGCTATATATTAGCACATATATGCCATGCTACTCGATTCCTTGTAGCCAGACCAACTTGTACAACAGCTACAGATGACATTATAAATACAGTTGAAAAAGACATTATAAATCAATATGGACCGCCACTTACATGACAATGGTTCTTCTTTCATCAGTGCTAAATTCCAACAGTTTTTACAGAAATATGGAATTGAACATTTGTTAAGTCCGCCATATACCCCTCAATCAAACGGTTTAATTGAACGTTCAAACGCAACAATAATAGCTGTACTTTCTAAATACACATTAGAACATCCGTATGACTGGGATGAAAAACTACCAAATATAGTTTTAGCAATTAACACCATCCAACAGAGTTCATCAAAATATTCACCATTTTATTTACTACATGGATATGAGCCTAGAATCACTTGTTCTGAATTAAATTTGGGCAGTACATTATCTGAGATTACTAGAGAACTTCAGTTAAAGGAATTAATTGAAGCAAGAAAGGAAGCTGGTGAAAACATTAAAAAGAAGCATGATGAGAACAAAAAACGTTATGACAAAAACAGATTAAACAAAACATTTCAAAAAGGAGACTTAGTTTGGTACAATTGGCCTTTAGCCTCAGATTCAAAGTTATCACCAAAATTCAAAGGTCCATTTGTAATTGAAAATAAAGTTGGTGAAGTATGTTATAAAATAAGAAAAACTGATCAATCAGATTCAAAGAAAAAAGACACTAGAGTTGTACATATACAGACTCTAAAACCATTTGTAAGCAGACCAAACCTTGAAGATCCTGGTTGCATTTCATTTGAAGAAACAGATGAAGTAGAAAATGAATCGAACGTGGAAATCAGTACAAATCCAGAAAATGGAGATCTAATTGAAGTCAACCTCCCTAAAATGTCTAGTCATGGCCGAGTAATCAAAAAGTCCAAATGGCTTAGTGAGTATGTCACACAATAAAATAAAAAAAATGTTCCTAAATAGTAAACATTGTTCCAAGATAATCTAACTTTTATATTTATAATATTTAATATACATTTTTTTTTTTATTAATTATATGCTCTTTTTGTTTTCATTGAGATAAGTTGATATATATTTTATTTTTTTTTAGGGTCGTTAAGTATTAAAAATGTATTAAATATGTTTTAAATAAAAAAAAAAAATTAATTTTATATTAGGTAAAAATGTTAATTGTTTTTGAGTTATCTTTAATATTGTTATACTTGAATTATTACTTGTTTAAATTGTTAATTATTTGTAAGTTACTTCTTAAATGTTTTAAATATCATTTTTTTTTTGGGCCGACTGTAAGGCTACAAATCGCGACTGTCATGGCAATACCACGTAACTGACACTTTTATCAAAATCGACTTTTTTGCATCATTTTATAGAAACGTGTGTTCTGAACATTTTATTCTCTTTGGAATAACCTAAAAAAATCAATATTTCCCCCCAAAAATTAATTTTTAGTAATAACACTTTTCTGATTTTGTTATAAAAACCACGTATCTACCTACTATAAAATATTTAACATAATATCAATTATCGACTAATAAGTAATAATCCTAATTTATAAAAAATGTATCATAAAAAGTAATTAATTTGTTATTAAGTTATTTAATGATACATAATCGCGAGTATGTCGACGAAACGAAGGTATCAAAAATTAGTAAACCTTGTTCTTTAAAAAAACACTAAAGAAAAAACACCAACCAATTTTTGGTCCCATAAAAATATTGCCAACAATGGAGGTAATATACTAGAAGAAGTGGTCACTTTAGGTAATATTTTATTTTAAAATGTTGTTGTTAAATACTTTAATAGTATTGCAATAAATTGCAATGTTTAATATTATTTTAATAAATCATACAATATGTATAGGACTCAATGATATTTTTGATGGATATACTGAACAATACTATAGTTTCGAGGTACCCACAAGTCCAACTAAAAATGTTATAGCAGAATATAATAGTGTGTCTCCCACAGTTAAAAACCATTATGTTGGAAATCTGGTCAGCTCAATTTCAATAGAGCCAT
Organism: Nasonovia ribisnigri; assembly: GCA_027563435.1. Lineage (NCBI taxonomy): Eukaryota > Metazoa > Arthropoda > Insecta > Hemiptera > Aphididae > Nasonovia > Nasonovia ribisnigri. The sequence goes on from JANEHU010001791.1 coordinate 78,161, forward strand.
CCGTTTCTTCTGGTAAGTATTATAATTTGTCTTTTTCAAAATATTTAATTACCTTAAAAAATGTCTACTTGAATTTAATGTTATATACTAATTAGGTATCTGTAAGTATTTATTTTAAGCATCTGTGAATTTTACAGGACTAGGTGATAATTATTATGAGTATTATGAACCATTAGATAGTAACAAAGTAATTACAAGCCCAACTAAAAATATCGTAGCAGACTAGGTATAATATTGCATCTCACACAGTTAAAGACCATTATGATGGAAATCTGGTCAGCTCAATTTCAATAGAGCCATCTGTTTCTTCTGGTATGTACCTATTATAATTTGTTGTTTGCAATTATCTAAATATTATTTAATTACCTTAACAAGTTTATACTTGAAATTAATATTATGTAGGTACCAGTAAGAATTTATTTTGAGCATGTGTGAATTTTACTGGATTAGATGATATTTCTAATAAATATTATGAACCATTATAAATTATAGTAACAAGTAACCACAACCCCAACTATAAGTGTTATGGCGGGTGTAACTCATTAATTATAGTTAAATATAATATTACCTATTATATTAATGCTAACTTATACATTTTTTCATTAGATCCAATTGAACAAACACAGTGTGTCTTTGACACGTTTGATTCTGAAGTGAATATTACTCCTAATATTATAATAGGTACTAAATGATAATAATTCTACTGTTACGAATGTGTCAAGAATTCTGTTCCCACCAGGTAACATTATACAATATTATACGAGTGAAATAAAATAATACTATTTAAAAGTTAAACCAAAATAATAAATAATATAATTATATTTTGAATTTTTATAGTTGAACGAATCACTTCAGTTAGTGTTAAAGACAACAGTGTAATCAATGAAGTCAATCAATTAATCGGAGAAAAAGATGCATCAGATAATACTGTTGAATATAACAATTTAAATATTGTAGTTATCAACGATGACGAAAATGAAGAACCAGTTGCAAATAAAAAGGTATATTTTAGAGAACAAATGAAACTTAAAAGAATGAATGGTAAACCGTATGTAGGTTATAATAGGCAAGGAAATAAAGTTTCTCAAAATATTGATCGTGAATCAAGATCAATTAAAGCAGCTTGTACATCATTAAAATGTTTAAAATCCAAGGTACGTTACTGCAATATATTTTTAAAAAACGAAAGATTGAAAATGTTTGAACACTTTTGGCAATGCAATTGGGATGAGAAAAAAACATTTTGTATAAACATGATAAACAAAAAAGAAACAAAACGGTTAACCACAAATTTTGGGACAGAGAGTCGAAGACATTTTTCATATACTTACCATTTAAAATCTAATGAGATAAAGTATCCAGTGTGTAAAGTAATGTTTTTAAATACTTTTGGATTAAAAGAATGGATGGTGCGCAATTGGTTGGACTCATCATTTAATGGTCTACCTAATATAAAAAATATCAGAAAACTACCTATTGAACTTGATATTATTGATGACCCACAACTTGAAGAAGTATCACCTCGAAGGTCGGTTCAATTTAGACAAGATCACTTGATACAGTGGTTTGACAGTTTGGCGAAAATGTCTAGTCATTATTGCCGAAAAAAAACAAATAGATTATATTTGGAGGGTCCATTCAATACCAAACAAAAAGTGTATACAGCATATCAACTAAAATGCTCAGAAGACAAAATTGGGAACCCAATAAGCCGAGGTTATTTTTCAAAATTTATGAAAACTAAGAAGTTTTCAATTTTCAGGCCTAGAAAAGATCTATGTGACACATGTTCCATGTTTAAAGTCGATCAATTCAGCAACACTGATTACCAGAAACAGTTGTCAGAAAAAGACCGAGCTCGAGATGAATTGGCTCTTGATACAGTTAGTGCAATGGAATATAAAAAATTTGTATTCACCATGGATATGCAAGCGGTGAAATTATGTCCAGCTCTAAATGCTAGTGCTTTGTACTATAGTATGAAAATGAAGGTCCATAATTTTACAATATATAATTTATCACCTGAACACCATTGTTCAAATTACTGGTGGGACGAATGTGAAGGTGAATTAGAGGCATCAGTTTTTGCTTCACTGATTATTAAACATTTAAATAAATATTGTACAATAGTAAAAAAAGATAATATCATACTGTATTCAGATGGTTGTGGTTACCAAAACCGTAATACAGTATTATCAAATGCACTACTAAAATTTTCTATAGAAAATAATATTGTTGTAGAGCAAACATTTTTGGTGAAAGGCCATACTCAAATGCCTTGCGACAGCGTGCACAGTGCGATAGAAAGAACTATAAAAAATAAAGAAATATTTTTACCATCAGATTATGTCAAACTGACCGAGTTAGCCCGAAAAAACCCTTCAGAGTATGAATCAAATGCAATATATCATACAGATTTTTTGGATTATAAAAATGTATGTTACTATAAGGCAATCAGGCCTGGACGGTCTAAAGGCGATCCAGAAGTTCGACATATTAGGGCATTAAAATATGATCCTATATCTGAAACCATATATTACAAAATTTCATTTGATGATGAATATAAAGAAATGCCATCATATAATCGTGAACGTGTAAAATCAAAAAAAAAATATGAAACTAAAAGATTATATAACGAAAGAATACCATTAACAATTTCCAAGTGGAATGACTTACAAAAATTAAAAACTGTATTGCCAAGAGATGTACATTATTTTTATGATAACTTACCTCAATTAAAAAACCTCAAGAAACGCAATTGTACTGAAATATAATAAGACTGTTAATATTATGCTATTATTTTAATTTTTTTACAGTCACTAAAGTAAGTGTAGTTTAAAATGTAACTGTTTGATTTTATATTATTAAAATATGCTAATATTTTATAAGAACAGAACTGAAGATATTATGTTACTATTTTAATTTTGTTTATAGTCACTAAAGTAATGTCCGTATGCATAGTCCTGTTGTTATGTGTCACATACAATTGCTTATGTGACCAATAGCTAAGTGGCACATAATATTTTTATGTAACCCTTAACTATTTTTATGAACCACATAAGTTGTGTCTTGCATAAACGATATTTATGTATTCCATAGTTATGTAAAAGTTTATGTGATAATAACCATCGTTATCAGTGTTACTAAGTTCATATTAGTGAAAACTTGTGAGATAACGAATAAAAGTAATATTTTAAAATTTGTATAATTATTCATATTATTTCATTTTGTTTTCTGATTTAATAAAAATATTATTAATAATGACGAGCAATTCAGAAAAAAATAAACGTGTCCGTGCACCTAATATTTCTGAAGAGGAAAAATCAATTATATTACACTGCATATCAAAAGAAAAAGATATAATTGAATGCAAAAAAACGGACAAATTTAGCAACCGGGATAAAAACATAGCTTGGGAAAGAATTGCTGTTAATTTCAACACTCACTTAGGTGCAAACAAAGTAAGTACTTATATAAATTATATTATATAGGTAAGTTAGGTATATTATTTGCTATACCTACTGGTCTAGAGTAATATAAAATAAATATTTTTGTTTGTCAGTTCCATAGTGAATTTGATGTACTAGTGTAGTCAACCATTTATTATGATAGTAATAGTTATTTTTATTGTAACTACCTAGTTACAAGGTTCAAATCATAAGCTTAATAAAATTGTTTTCATACTACTGATGTAAATATATTTGAACATATTAAAGTAAATATAGGTTGTCAAAGCTTATCTATATGAGATATTATTATAATTTGTTTACCAGAGAGACTCAAAATGTCTACGCCGTTTTTGGGAGGTTGAAAAAGCCAAAAGTAGAAAGGGATTTGCAAGAGAATGGAAAGAACACATGGAAACTGGAGGAGGCCCTGAAAAAGAAATTTTTAATGACAGTACGCCAGAAATAAATGAAATAATAGCTCGACCTCAGATTGTAGAATTGGCAAATATATATGATAGCGATGGAATTGCTCTTGAGCAATCTATGAACTTGACTGAAGAAATTATTTCTATATCCCCGACACAAGATTTATTCCCATTAAATGATGTAATTATGCACTCAAATATTTTATTAAATGTCAATGCACCAATAACTGATGACACAGGTGAGTATGTCATTAGATTAATTAATAATTATCAATTCTTGTTCTAAATTAATTATTTAATTTTCTGATTAAATTATAATACTTATTTATTTCAAAATGTAATAGTGGGTCCAACTACAGAAAAAACATTTGGTTCATACTTCAACGGTGGTAATGTATCTAAGGATGCCATAAATTATGATGCAAACATTGTGAATGATAACCGTAGTATACACGAAGAAAATTACAATTCCTCCAATCCTCAAACATTTTCTCCTATTCAAAAATCTCCTTTGACAAATGGTACTATACATTTCCTATTAATATTCCTATCTTGATTATACTTTACATGTTTCCAGACAATCTACATTTTGGGGGATTTTTACCATTTTTTATAAACTGATTTTACCTATATATGTTTGTCTTTATATACTTATAACTAATATGGCAATGAGATACTGTAATTGATATTACTAAGGTACTCAAACATTTTTTAAACCAAATGTTTGAAGTTTATTTCATTATTATCAGTTTATCAAAAATATTATTTAAACAAATGTTATTTATATCTGTTAAAAGTGATTATATTTTAACAAAATAGAATTTCAAATTTATTAGTAATGGTAAATGATTAAATTTAGGGATTGGATTTCAATGCACTTGGTATTTTTTGAATAACATATTTCTTATTTTGGAACAAATTTATTATATGTGTTGTTATATAAACCTACCAAATGTTATTTTGATTTTGGATTTTAATGGCACTTTTTACTTCAATGTAATTAAAAATTGGGTTGTCTGGTAACTTTATTATTTTATCTTTTTATTCTTTGTAGTTCCTTCCACATCAAATTTAACTAAAAAATCTGCTAAACGTATGGTAAGTGAGGAAGCAAATTTAAGATTAAAAAAGGTTAAATCAAGTTATGAAAGTGAATCATCTTTATACAAGTTACAGGTATGCTTGTTGTATTAGTAGTTATAGCCAGCAGAAAATCAGTTTTTTCTGGGCTACATGTGATACATAAATAAAAGATTTTTTTCATTTTATATTTACTTAAATTACTTAAATATTATATATAAGTTATGGTAAGCATACATAATCAAAACAAATTAATTTTAATTTTCAGATAGATTATCAAAAACTTTTAATTAAAGGTTTGATAGCCAAACGTACAGAAGAAAATGAGCTATTTAAATTAAAAAAAGAAAAACTTTTACTAAAAATTAATAAATTAAAAGATCAAAATCAAATTAATATGTAAACTTATTTTATTATGTATTTCATAGATTTTATTTTAAAATTCATTCAATATTTATAAAATGTATTAATCTACATTTGGTACATATTTTTTTTCAAGCTTAAAATAGATTAATCTATTATATATTTTAAATATTTTATATTATAAATAAAACATAAGTTCTAAGCCAAATATAAGATTCTTACTTATTTCTCTGAATTTATTTGATAACTACCATATTACTATTTAGTTGAAAAACCTAAATATTTTTATCAATGAGTGTTACTAATAATAATTAATAAATATTTTAGTCAAGTGAAATGTCTAACAATGTAAGCTCTCCTAGCAGCTGCACCAATAATCTCCCTATTTTCAACATTCAGAAAATGGTTTACTTCTTCATCAGTTTCATCTTCAACAGGAAATTCTGGTAATCTTAGTTTTAAACTTATGTTGTATAGTACAGCACAAGCTACAATTATTGAAACTATTGTGTTTGGTGAATTTGCTAAACCTCTCCTTAAACATGGAAATTTTCTTTTCCATACACCAAACACTCGCTCTACAATATTTCGGGTTTTGATGTGAGCTTTATTATAATTTTTCTCTGCATTTGTTACTGGATTAAGCAAAGGTGTAAATATGTAAGGTTTGCATGCATATCCTGAAGAAATGTATTAATTATTTAATTTTCTTATTATTGTCATTATTATTTTATTTATTATTAAAAAAAAAATATAGTATATTATTATTACCATTGTCTCCCAGAAGTATAAGATTATGATTATTGTTAGAATATACAGCACATGCATGACTGGCATTAAAGATAAAGCTATCATGGTAACTACCTGGCCATCTAACCACCAAATCATGTATTTCCATCGATGGACCACAAACTAACTATAATATTTTTGAATTGAATAAATAAATATGATATTATTATTATATTGTTTAGGTACTTGAACATTCAAAGAAAACCATCCTTTACGATTCCTGAATACTTCTCCATTAATACCACCTGGATTTTGTATTCTTATATGAGTACAATCAATACATCCTCCTACACCTGGCATTCCAGCTATTTCAAAAAACTGTTGTCTAATGACTGCCCATTCAGCTTCAGTTTGGGGAAACTTTACATGATCCCTAAAACGACTAGCAATCTGATGAGAAACTCTTTTAATAATTCTAGATACAGTGCTCTGGTCAATGCCTCTCAAGTCTCCACAAACAGTCTATAAATTAAAAGAAATATG
>JANEHU010001792.1:0-41713 GCA_027563435.1 Nasonovia ribisnigri
AATTAAATTTTATTTGTTGGGTAAAAAAGCTTGAAAATTTAATACAAGGATCCTAATATTATACTGTTACAATAACTCTTGAAAAATATTAAAAATCTAATGTCACAATTTTTTTTTTATAATCATTTAAATTTCAATATTAGTAAAATACGTAAAAATCAAGAAATTGTGCAAATTATTTTCAGTTAGAAATTCATAAAATATTTTCCTTTTAAATCTAAGGTTTGAAAATGTAATTCATGACTATTCATAAGTTTGCCTACTTTTTTCAAAAAGAAAATGTCTACCTGAAAGTCAAATTAAATTTTTATGAGCGTTTATATAGTTAAAATTTTTACAACATTGGAAATTCACTCGATTTCTCATGTAGCGATTTTCTTATTTTGCTGTAATTAAAAAACGAATAACTGAAGATATACTTGTTATATCATGTTTATTTTATCAATTCCTATACTTGATAAAATTTTCAAAATATTTTGTTTTGTTTTGAGCTATTTTCGACATATTCTTTTTACAGTTTTTTTAGTTTTTTTTTCTATAAATGTCAATAAAATTTTAATCATTGGGTCAAAAAGCTTGAAAATTTAATACAAGGCTCCTAATATGTTATTACAATAGTAGTTGAAAAATATTAAAAATACATATGCACAATTTTTTTCATCAATCAAATTTCAAATTTAAAAATATTTTTGTAGTTAAAAATTGATAACATTTTCATCTTTTTAGCTAAGGATTGAAAATTTAAAACAAGGTTTTACGTAAGTAAGTTATTCTGTAACTAAAAAATCTCAAAAATATAAACACCCAGTTTTTTTTTTATAGCTATTTTATGATTAAATTTGGACAAAATTGAAAATTAAATAACTTAGAATAACGATTTTAGTTGTTTTGTTGTAATTTTTTAATATTAATTCAACTTACCGGCTACCGTATTATTATTTATTAATATGAAATAATAATATAAATATAAAATGAAATATCCACACTGACAAACCGTCTCAGAATCGTTTTTCGTATACAATGATATTATATCATTGAATTCAAATTTAATACTTTCCATTATACAGTGACGAGTGACCCACTTGTAACTTAATGTACAGCAGAGAAATATCCACTTACCCGTCCTTTTTAATAACATTTTTGTAAAAAGTCAATAGCTTTTAAAAAATACATAATATTAAGTTATACATTTTTACAGTTGAAAATTATAATACAAATAACCAGTTTTTATTTTTGTAGGCATCGCAAAAGTTTTTAACAAATACATACTTAATATAATAAATTTATACGATTATTATTGTCTACTAAAAACTGTTTTTAAAAAAAACATTAAAAGCATAGTAGATACCTTACATGTACAATTCATTTACAACAATTTTTTTTTTTGTTTAATTTCTACTCATGCTTTTTACAAATTCATATTTAGTCATTTTGCTAAATCTATATAAAATTGAGTTCTTGTCTTTTCTTCGTTTTTTTCTCTTTTTTTTGGGGGGGGGGGATTTCAACGCTATTCATTTTGATATACATTTCTGTCTGGATGTCATTGCATATAATATTCAACCAAATTATGATTGATGGAGAGTTAGAACGAAAGTTACTTTTATGAGTATACGAGTTTAATACACAGTACTGCACCCACACACACACACAAACTCGTGGTTTTGAGAGTTTTCGAAAAGGCCTAAATCATTACAAGCTTTAGGCAGTTTGGTATGATTCTTGTTTTTCTCTCCTCATAAGTCGGTCATGGTAACCTTGGTATAAGTGTATGACCTATTCTCAGCCAACAATTAACAAATAATTGTATGTTTATGAAACAGTAAATATTATATATTTATAGATTGACTTAAATGTTATCTAACATTATTAATATATTGAATAATTAGAAATAGAACAAGCAGTACAATATAAAACTGAATTACACAAGGGAAAATGTTGCCCAAAAATTATAGGTAGGTACCTACACATGAATATTTTTTTCTAGTTCATTGCCAAAACATATTAAGACCAACCACGAACAATTAAAAATAATTTTCATACAGCCATGTTTAATGTATTTTGGCGTTTAAAAAGACTCCTAGTAAAGTTCTTGTGGTTAGTGGCTACTAGACTTGGCTTTTACCATTCGATGTTTATCTGCAAACCTACAATGAATAATGATGAATATATGATGTCACTTATTATGTAGGTACTACTAATAAGTGACAAACCTCACACGCATAATCTAATCTAATATAATATATACATTTAATGGTTTCAGCATTAAACACATACCTATTATAGTTGTATGATGAAAAATTATTTTTTATTTTTTAAAGCATTAAAAAAATCGTTGTCAAACTAAATACATTATAAATGAGCCAATTGATATTTTAAATATATTTTGTTTAAAATATTATATAATATTAAGTGATTTTTAAGTTATTTCAAAACTATATATTATAAATTATAATATTATACATACTACAATATTAATATTCAGGAAATATATTTTTATTTATTTATTTATTTTATGAATATTTGAATTGATTAAAACTGATGTAACGCTATAAGACGATCTTACAATCTGAAAAATAATATAATTAATTGATTTTGAATACATTAATTAATATCGTTTTCATTCATACACTTGCAAACATAGGTAGATCAATAAATTTTGTGAATGTCACTTTCATTTTTAAATTATTTGAGCTGTTCATTCGCATCGCCAATAATATTAGTTTTTTTATTTCAATATCCAACGATGTCCAGTCACAACCATATAATCCAAAATTTACATCTTCTTTCTAAAAATATAAAAATTAAACGATTCAAATTTTATGATTCATAATACTAATATTATTATATTAAAAATAAATTTGTATATATTACTCTCTCGTTTACGTTTTGAAGTAAACTACAGTACATGTACGATTGAATTCCAACAACAAATAACGTCCACGAAAAAGCCATAACATTAGAATTGAAAATTGATGACCCATCTTGCACGTAAGACTAAACTCATACATATTATTTATATTTAATCATAAACCGTGTGTAACACTTTAACAGTAAATTAATTTTGGACATAAACTGGTTAATAATTTCAAAATATTTACAATTTATGAAAAATAACTCACCATCACAATTAAAAAAGGCATGGTTATCATTCCTATTGCATCTCCTACCATATAGACTAAAACAATTGGCCGAGAAATCTCATATAATATTTCTAATTTCCTGAAATGTTTCATCGATGTAAATACTCAATAGTTATTATTTAACATGCTTAATACAATAGAATTGTATTATACACTATTTCAAATATAATGGAATGATAATTATGTACACAAAATATAAAAAGTGTACGTGTTTTCATATGGGAGGTTTTAAAGTATGCTCTTACATCTCATTATATTTATTTTGTTAAATTGAATCATGGTTTTTTAATTTCGTAATTTAACTAGAAAAGCGATAGATTTATAGCAATGATGATTTTAGTTGTATTTGCGATTTTTATCCCAGTCGCAGTGTCCCACAGAATAATATAGCAGTTTATACTATAACAATACTTTAATTTATATTAAATCTAAATATATTTACTTATAAATAGTTTGACAATCAAAAATTATTGATACAAGTTCTTTCTGAATTTCCTCCTTCTTTAATTTACCTGAAAATAATCGCTTTATTAAAATAAATGTATACTTGCAATATACAAGTATACATATACTTATATATATATATATATATATTCCGTTTTGTCAGTACACATATTATAGCCATATAATATATGTATCAATGTTTGTGTATGAATATAGGTTTAACTTCTAAACTATATTAAATAATATAGCTATCCCGGTGTTGCCCGTACCAAAGATTTGTTTTTTTTTTTATAATTATATTCGTAAAAAATGTACATGCTTTATTTCTACTAATTATGATATAGTTATATAATTTATAACTAATGGCAATATTTTAAATAAACAGAAAAAACTATTTTTTCATAACCCGAAAAAAAATTCTTGAGTGAGCTACCCCTCAGTTAAAAGTTACGTCCTTCTTCAAATCTCGAGGAAAAATTGATATAACTTTTATGGAAAACGGCCCAGTAGTGTTAGCTTCGAATAAACCAACATCCATTTTTAACTCTATAACCTAATTAGCTCATGAAAAAATACTAAGTATGGCACTATAGACGTTCATGGGCAAATCGGCTGAATGTTCCTGAAATAATTCGACCATCTCGATCAATTCACCTGTGGCGAATTCGATATAGCACTTAGTATAAGTCGAACATGGTTCAAACTACTATCTAAACTTCCCTGATATCCCCAAAAAAGAATTTGAGCCTGAATATTTAGATATCGGTGACATCACAGAAAAATAAATGTAAAGGGGAGATCTGCAAAATGCAAATAATTAAAAATGAATTACGATGACCAGCTTAGATATTTTATTATCAACAACACCTTTATAATCTCCAACTAAATGCTCCTATTCACAATACATATATTTGCCATTTCCATCAAACATTTTATCAATGATTTAATATCAACGACATATTATCTCAAACATTATGGGGTTCTAAAATGAATTTCCTTACACAAATTTAAGACTCTCATTCTATCTGTCCTTGATTACAGAGTCTTAATTTTGGTCATTTGGTCATCTAATGACGTAATAACTACTTATAATTCCGGGCTTTGCTTGGTATTGGTGCATATCTGTCAGTTCCAATACTTTGCATTTAATGTATCCGGTGTCCTTTCACTTGATACAAGAAGATTTAAATTAAATTAGAATAAAGAGCAAACACTTTCAAGTACATTTCATTCACTTGATTTTAAACCAAAACTCCAAATATTCCCAAAAGTCATAATTTCTACAGAAAAAAGTATCTAGAAATATACCTTTCTCCTGATTTATTTAATGTTTACACGGCTGATATTCCTAAAACCCCAAATACTATTATGGCCACTTATGCTGACGACACTGCAATTCTCTCACCTGGTAATGATCCTGTAAAAACTGTACAGTTTTTACAAACACATTTAGACTTAATAGACAAATGGTCATCCAACTGGAAAATCAAAATTAATCCTGACAAATCAATTTATGTTCCATTTACACTAAAAAAGTCCATACCCCTTCCCCTCTATTTTCAAGGAATACAAATCCCAATATCCTCAGAAGTAAAATACCTCGGCGTCCTAATTGACAAAAGACTGACCTGGGGTCCTCATATCAAGTCAAAAAGAAAAATTCTCAATAGTCGACTCCACTTACTTCGCCCAATTCTGAAATCAAAATTACCATTCCACACTAAAATAATTATCTACAAATCCTTATTACGGCCTATTTGGGCTTATGCTATCCAAATCTGGGGATGCGCTAAACCATCTCAAATACGTACCCTCCAAGCCTTCCAATGTATCACTCTCCGAATTATCTCTTCCGCACCTTGGTACGTATCAAACTCCACACTCCAAAATGACTTCCAAATAGAAACAGTTAATCAATTAGCCACAAAACATTATAAAAAATTTCACTCTAAATTACAATGTCACTCTAACCCTTTAATCGCTGAACTTGCTTCCAACTCACTTCCTAGTAATCCCCCACGCCGTCTAAAGAGAAATTGGTGTCGTGATTTATTAAATGATTGATGATTCATACCATTTAATTTTGATTTAATTTATATTAAGTCAATAATTAATAAATAATTAAAATAACGTTGGGTTCTATCACTGGATGGCCTCCCTCCTCATGTGTTCATGTTGTAAAAATAAATTTATATATGTGTTCAAATTTGCTTATTATGCCTATTGTAGCATAGATTGTAAATATTCTAATAAAATTAAAATAAAAAATAAACTAAAGAAATATAAAATAAACTCATAATTACACCACTATAATTAGTGTGCTAATTCCCCCATGGAAAAATGAAATCAAAATGAGCACCAAACTTTTTATATTAAATAAAAATCACTATAGCTATAACAAAATTCATCGAAAGTAATTTTAACTATTAAAATAAATAGGAAAATGCTCTAAACTTATAGTAAATTTCCCCTTCCAAAAATGTATAAATAAACATGATAATGTTAAACTATTGATTTATTTCAAAGATAAAATAATATATTTTAACTCACCATTTTCGTTTTCAGCCTTGTTTATAAAATTTTCATACGCAGATGATATCATCTCGTAATGAGTGGCCAGTAATTGGAGTAATGCCACAATGAAAAGATCAAATACTACTAATCCATATGCACAATACCATACCATTATAAATTCCAATGCGTAAAAACCATTATAAAATGTGTTATATGTTTTCACAGTAATAGGGTACCTCAAATTTGCAATATTTGTCATGTAAATATTTTCATTATTTTGTGTTTCATTGATTGCTGCTTGATTATTTACAACAATAGGTACAATTGACCATGCAATTGCTGTCATAATAAACATTAAAAAATACCAAGGGAAAATTCTTGCGAATTGTTTTCCACAATCATGGAACTTATATTTGTCTTGTTTACAATATTTGTTGGATAAAAATGATTCATGTGCTACATTAAATAAATTCCAAATTGCATCAGCATTATATACCGTTGTAGCTATTTTTAAATTTCCAAGCCCAATACATGAAAGGTAAAATAACATTTGTATATTTTTAAAACTGTTTTCTTCGGATGTTACGTTATCGAATTTGTAAAGAAAACCCGATAATCCAATAACAGTCATTATACTTGTAAATATAACTAACGTAATGTTGATCACGTTGCATATGTTAAAACCAAATATTTTTTTACTATTTGGATCAACCATTTGGTAGTAGCCAATTGTTTTGAATAACGTCAAATCAAACGCATAATTTTTCTCTGTGTTAACCATGATTCATAGAAGTCAAAAATGTTCTTGAAATCTATAAAAAAAAAGTACACAAATTAACTGAAAAAAACTAAAACAGAATTAAAAACAGTTTATTCTTTTGAATGTTTGATAGTGTGTTGATATGGAGGAAATTGCATATTTATTCTAATTGATTATAACATTATATGTTAAGTAAGCACACCATTTTTGTAACGCATATTTTTACCTATCTTGATCTTTTATTTTTTTACGATTTTAACGTCATATTCAATTTTTATAGTCGGAATTCAATGTCTACCCAGAAAGGGTCAATTTCTACCTGTTTAAATACGTTTTCTACAGTTGGCAAGAATTTGAAAGTATGGTCTTAGAAATTACATAAAAGTTCCTTTGCCAATACGAGCCTTCACAGTTACGTGCCTGGTTCTAGATAAAAGTAGAACATTTTTTAAAACAGGTTTGGATTTTCTGGCTCAATATTGAAGGACTATATAATATACAAAATATAATTTTCAAAACTCGTTCTGGTAGAGGAACTTACTAGTAAGCTCTTACTGCATAAAATTATTTATGACAGGTTTAGACTTTATTGGAGTTTGGAGGGCTGCTTTACGTTGGCCATGCTGTGCCAAAATCTCTTATAATTTGCATAATTTGCTAGTGAAAATTTTAAAAACAGCCTTGCAAATTCTTTAAATCTAATTGCTATCTTTGAGCATAATTTTTAAAATCTTTGAATAAAGTTTATGGGTCAACTTCACGGATATTATTTTTGAAAAAATTCAAAATCACTATTTGAAATTTGGTTTATATTTTTCAATTAATATTGAAATAAACTGATATAGGTATATACGGGATTCCCGGATATGCTCCTTAGTTATAATATTTATGGCAGTTCATACTAAGGTAAGAAAATATACTATATTAGAGTCAGATATCGCCATATCGGATAGTTGAGATTGATAATTCATTAAATGTTTATGATTATGATTTATGACAAATAAATGTTTTTTATAATTAATGAATAATGAGTGCATATTTTTATTTTTCACTCAAATTTGGTTATTATTTTTAGTATATATAAATCCACGTCCTCAGTGGCGTAGCCAGGAGGATGTTTGGGCGTTGAAGTGACAAATTCTGACTGAACCATCAATTTAAACTCGTTGGGAAGGTACAATGTAATTTCCAAAATAAAAAAAATTAAAATCTTGATGGTAAAGTGAGCATAGAGTATAAAATGCATTTGTTCGACATCATTCTCTAATCTTAATATGTAATCGAACGCATTGGCTATCTATTATCTAAGGGGGCTTGGGGAGGCTTAGACCCCAGTGTGAACATTAGCCCCCCGCCACCAGAATTATTGTTGTATGTTTCGTTCAGGTAAATGTAATTGTGCTTATCATATTAAAATTGATGTAGTGAATGACAATAATATATACCTACTAATATTAGGTATCACTATTGTAATTATTTATCATAATTGTGTTTCACACCAGATTATAATAAATAATATCATTTTAGATTTTGAGCAAAAGCAGAGTGAGTTGGTACTTTTGAGAGGTAAAAATTTAAAGTCTCCAGTAATTTTCTTAATAATTATCGGGAAAAATAAAAAAGTAAATAAAACGGAAATTTTTACGCAGTACCGGTTTTCGACAAAATCAATATTGTTTTTTTTCTGTGGGTAACTCAAAAACAAATAACCGTAGCTCATACTTACTTAAAAAATATCACTAAATTCGTTTAGGCTTTTTGAGCTATTATAGACATTTAATGACATTTTTATTTTATGTAGTATTTTCTACTTTATATTACGTCGATATTTTCGCTTGTTCAAAAAGTTGGGACATATTTAATACAGAGTTGCTCATAAATCATAATAGTTGTTCATATTATACAATTTTGAAAATATATAAAATAAATCGTTACAATATTTTTTAAAAGCGTTGAAAGTTATAATTTGGACGAAATTCATAAATGTCACGATAAATTGCATACCTATTACTATACAATTTTAACACAAGACTGTTCATACATGTTTTTCTACCTATAAAAAAAATGACTGGAAAATCATATCAATTTTTTATGAGCGTTTACAGTCAAAAAATTGCTGACATTGGTTATTCACCCTTAAACTAACTATTTATCCTCAATCGATTTTTATATTTTGCTTTAATTCAAAAACTAATAACCGTAGATATTTTTCACCAAATAGTTGTATTAGCAGTTTCTATAAATAACATTTTGAAATTATTTTGTCACATTTTGGTACTAAAGCAATTTATAAATATTGAATAGGCATAATATTTTTTTTTAAAGGATCTCATTAACTAAAATTAGGAAAGGGGAAGGTGTGTGAAATGAAACGCTACATTGAAAATGTGTATTTGAATTTATTTTAAATCCACCTTGTCATTTATTATTTATATTTTGTCAGAAACCTTACAAGTAGAAGCAAGTACCTATAAATGTTTTATATACATTTAAGCTTATAACTTAATAACAAGTAACAACCATCAAAACAGAACTTGAAAACTTTGTCTGGAATTAAATTTTAAAATAGTATAGAGTAAAGAATTAGTCCATTTGTAAGCAATGTGCATGGTATGTGTGTATGTATATATTTGTATGAATCTATAAATGACTCTAAATCGTTATAGCGTGACTTTTGAAATTAAAAAATAATAATAAAATGGTAACCTTTTAATACTTATTTAATACATAGCTTTTATATTGATTCCACGTTAAACAATAATACTTTTCTTTTGAAAACTGTTTTATTTAATGGAGGTTTTTCTAATATAGGTTATATATCGGTTTTGGTGAAATAATAGAACTTCTTCAAAACTGGATAACAGAAAAAAAAAACATGCGTGTTTTATACCAGTTCTACATCACTGATTGTATAATTTTTTTGTAATTTGCAGATATGTATTTTTGGGTGAGTATACATAATTTATATGATGTACTGGTTTTGTTGACGCCCGCCAGAAAGTAATCCCTCACCACTCAGGTTTAGATAACACCCGCCACTTATATCTCTCAAATTTTCGATGTTAAACCAAGTTATTTATAGAAAAAACGATACCGTGTACCACAGATAAAAAATAGTTTAACTTGGTTTTCAAATCAATTATGTTATATACGTGTGAAACTAATTTATTTAATATTTCAAGAATAATGTTCGGTAAAATCTTTATTGTAAATTATTAATGGTACAAAATAAAACAGCAATTCCGAATATAATATTGCATTGATGTATAATTTATATTTTAAATTATAATTTGTTTGTTCATTTATTTCATATTTGCCTGAACAAGACAATACGAAGAAAAACTAAAAAAACAAAGTCACAGACTAAACATTTTTAGTGAAAAATTGAACGTTGTAAATAAAGGAAAAATGTTTTGTATTTGATGAAATTGATGAACAGTGCTGAATATAAGTTAAATAATACAGATTATAGTGAGAAAGTTAACTAAGGATGGGGGGATAGATGAGACAGAAAGAGATTAATGGCTAAATTAAATATTAATTATAGCCTTATAGGTTCATTACATTTGTTTAATTAAATTTTCACTAATGATTGATGACTTATAAAGTTTTTTTTTACCAGTGATTATTCATCTTTCTAATTCTTATGTATACTCTGTTTTTATTATGATAATGCAAAGATTTAAAACATTAAATTCAAAAATCAATTTTGATTTTTAGTAGGGCTCAGTTTTTAATGAATAATACACATTACTAATTATATTAACTTAAAAAACTAGACAACTATAAAATCACTTAATAAGTAGCTGCTGTGTGATAATGTATAACGCGTGTTATTGAACCATTAAATTCACTATAGGTATGTTAAGCTTTACATTAATAAACGACAAACCACAATTAGCGAGTGCAGATATACCTAAGCAGTAAACGCTCCTGATATAGTGAGTTATTTCATTATGATTCGAAGTCTTAATTTTTTGGAAATTTTCAAATTACATTATTATAATAAGCAACGCTACATTTCTATTTTCCTTATTGTTTTAACCCTTTTATTTTACTTCTCTCATTTTATATTTCATATTCAACAGTAGAATAATTTTCCATAACTGTTGAAAGATAAATATATTGAATGTTTAAACATTGTAGATTATGAGCAAGTATTCGAAATAATGTTTCGATTTTGAACTTCAGTATCTTTTCCAGTGGGAAAGTTAATTTAGCTGATAGAAATTGGTAGAAGTTGGTAGAAATTTAAAATTTCCAATAGTTTTCAAAAGTACCGGGAAAAATCAAAAAAAAAACGGGAATACTTAAGCAAAATTGGTTTTTGACAAAATCGATTTTGTTTTTTAGTGTAACTCTAGAACAATTGAACTTAAATACATGCAATTTTCACTGGTTGTTTCTAGTAGCAATACACGATACATTTTTCAAAATATTTTAATTTTTTTTGAACTATTTACGGACATTTTAAGTTTCCATTTTTTTTTAGTTTTTTTTTCTACAAAAGCCAATAAAATTTTATTTGTCGGGTAAAAAATATTGAAAATTGAATACAAGGCTCATAATATATTGTCACAATGACCTTTGAGAAATATTATAAATCCATAGGAACATTTTTTTTTAAAAGCATTTAAAGTTAAACAATTAAACTTATCAGCTACCGTATTAAAAAAAAAAATAATAACAATATAAATATAATATAAAACATTGACAAGCCATCTCAGCTCAGAACCGTTTTTCGTATTTATTTATTTATTTATTTATATATAATAAACGGGATAAACCCTTTTGAAAATACAGTAAAAGTGAATGACATAGTATTAGTAATTATCGGTAATAACATATAAACTGTTTTCATACAATTAAAAGATGAATATAAATAGAATCAAAAATAATAACAAAGAATAGATTTACAATAAAAATATCAGTAAATCAAGAATAATACAATAATAACAATAATATTAAATAATAACAAATGATAAATCGAATATAAAAATTAATTTGCAATTGAATTTAAACCTAAATATACATTACGATTAAAAATAATACGTGACATGAAAAAAAAGTCTACATAATTCACAATTTGATTTGCTAAATTTAATGATCTAGGAAAGAAACTATCAGAGCCATAGTTATATCTATTAAATGGTATATGAAATAAATTTACTTTTCTCAGACGGTGACTTGTTATATTGAACCCTATCATAGATAGCAACTCAGGAGAGTGAATGTGACCATTTAACAAGTCATAAATAAACATTATGTCAGCAACCTTTCTCCTTATTTCACATGATATAAACCCTAATTCTCTTATAAACATATTGTACGAGTTTTTTGTTATACATGGCATATTTAGTTTATAACTCAAAAACTTTGAAAATTTAAGTTGTACATTTTCAATAATATTAATGGAAAAGTTCAATGATATTATATCACTGAGTTCAAATTAAATTCCATCCATTGTACAGAGATCCACTAGCCCCTTTTAACCTACATTATGTTATTACCTACGGCAGAGTGACATCCAATTACCCGTTTTTTAATCATTAATATTTTAAGTTTTAATAATCGAAGTATTGGAACAAACGTTTAACAATATACCCATTAGGTACCACTCATTTCTTCTTATACCTTAACTTCTAATAATCAAAAATAATTAAGGAGAATAAGGTGATAAGCATGGCAGTCGAGGACACACTAAATATACAAAATAATAGTCGAACATTTAAATATTTAAATAATTTAATATAGAGGAATTTTTATGATTATATGTCTTGGATATAATCTAAGTCGAAAATTTTTATAGTTATAACTTATAATCAACTGTAGTATATTTGGTAACCATGGCTATATAAGTCACAATGAATAAACGGACTAACATAACAAAAAATGTGCATATTAGTATAGCATATTCTATAAATATATTAGCATATTATATTACAACTTTATAAAGTATTATATTCAATACTAAAAGTATAAAATCAAAAATTTCTCGATCTCATATTATATATTTGAAAAATGAAAATATATTTAGCAAAATGATTGAAATATCATTGGTGGTTATATCCAAGCCTTCATTGGGGGTAAAATGTCTCGGGGGGTTAGGTGGTTTGACTTATTATCAGTGTCGAAAGTTAATTACGCTAATCAGTCAATGTAAATGTGCAAATTTTAGTGGTTTTAATTGAAAGAATAGTCTTTATACTGACTTATTAAACATTTCTGAGTGCCGCCTGGTTCAATGCTACCGTCCGTTTATACTTTATACAAAAGCATTTCATATTTGAGATAATTATTAAGATATCGACATCCAACATATAACTTAACAGTGTAATTAACAATAAATTTTGGTTAGTATTAATATTCAATTCTATAAATAATAACAATGTCGTAAAAAAATTAGTGAAATAAATTAACAGTAAATTCATTTAAAGCAAAATATATTTTAGTATTAAGTATCTTATAGCTAATAATACATTGTTAATTATTAATATTCTTAATAGATAAGTATAAATTATAAAATATGTTTTAAAATAGAGGCTCCCTCGAGTCCCAACGTCTTCGCTCAAAATTGTTTATCATATAATATATTGATATTTGATTTATCAAGGAATTTAAATTTAACGCATCCATTACAGTGACCTACCTAGTCAATGGTGAGGTTAAATGATGACAGCCAAAATAAATCAATAATGTTTATAGAATAATATAGGTAGTTAAGAAAAAATTATGAATATTTAATTTTACGTTTCGTTAATTATTAATTAAATATACCTGAGCTACATTATATTATTAGGTAATTATTATAATTATGACTACCTAGTCAATTATAAGTTATATTTACAAACCACAAATTAGATACAACTTTTAGGAGACTATATTATTGTATAATTTAACATTAATTATCATAACTTATTCTAAGACATTCAGTCAGTATTCAAATGTTTTTATATAAATCATAGTTCGATTTGAGCTATAGTCGATGTAACAAGCGCCAGGTATGATTTACATTCAAGCATATATTTTTTTTTTATTATTCAGTATTTATACTAAATACAACTATATGTAGGTACCTATGATGTATATAGTACATTATTACACTTTAAAACAGTATATTGGTTGATCGTTAACCAAACATTTTTTGGTAAGCTCAGGTTATCGATAACTTCTTAAGAGTTTCATAGTATCTAATAGTTTATTTGCAGGTAAAACCCTAACTATATTTAAATAATGTTTTAATTTATCTTCAAACTATTTATTTTTTTTATATTTTTATCATTGTTAGTAATTGATATTAGTTATAACACCATTAAGTATTTGTACTAAAAAATTATATAATTTATTTTTTTAAAGACAAATGCAAAAACAATAAAAAAAATCAAAATTAATTAATATTACTTTATATGTATTACATTATTTTTTGTTTAATTTTCAGTGGCAATTTTTCCTTTGATCAAACATGATTAAACAGGAAATCAAATATACAAATTTTACGCTGTTCAAATTAATTGGAATTTATCAAATGATGGACCCACATAGTCAAAAAATATTTGGTTTTAATGTTTATAATTTTGTAAATATTGTATTCATTATATTTACGACAAGCATGACAATTTTGGGTCTATCTGGATTTTTTTACAAAGTGCACAATACCAATTATTACAATAATAGTGATGTTGATATAATATTTATAATATTTTACGTGGTCTGTTTAATGGTTGGAAACTTCAAAATAATAGTAATAATTTTTAAAGCTAGACAATTTTGGAATATGCTGGAAATTACGGTTGAGTCATTTTTATCAAATACATTTTATAAAAGAAACTACTTTAAAATCGTTAAATGTGGTGATATATTATCAAAATTCTTCAATTTGTATTTGTATTTTCTTTTGATCACTTTAACGTCATATGCAATCATGCCAATAGTATTAAATTCTCAAACCATTAACGGTACAACACAAAATATAAAGACTATTCAAAAAATTAACATTATCAACCTTAAGTATCCGTTTACAGCAGAAACGTACAATGCTTTTTTTAAAATGTTTTATGCATCAGAATGTATAACATTATTTTACATCGGATTTGGAGTATTTGCATTAGATCTATTATCAATAACCATCTTAGTGATAATATCAGCTCAATACAAGTTAATAGCATCTGCATTTGAAGTTTTGAAGTACAGAGTGGACGATGAAGATGGTGCGTTGTCAGTACTCATCTTATTACTTAGAATCGGAATTTAACATTTTAATTTTTCTGTATAAAGTATAAGTGATATAGGTTATATAATAATCAGGAACTGGAACTTTTTTAATTTAAAAGTTCCGGTTCCGGAAGTGGTTCTCCAAAAATAAAATAACTATTCCGGTTCGGTCCGATTCTAGTTTTTTGATAAAACATAATAAAGGTATCGGTTCCAAATAATTTCCGTACCGGTTCCAAACAATTTAGGCACCGAAAAGTATAATATTATATAATTTTAAATATCTATCCTGACTGTAGGTTTTCGAAATATTGGAAAACTCATATGATCATACATAGTTTATACACACAATTTAAATATTAAATATGAAAAATAAAATAATTTTATTTTTGAACCTAAAAGGACCTATTTAATTTAAAAATTCTGGTTCGGTTCCGGTACTTCATTTAACAAAATAAAGGTTTTGGTTCTGGTTCTTAATATACTAAAAGTTTTGGTTCCAGAATCGGTTCTTTTAGGTTCGATTCTAGTGCCTGATAATAAGGCTGCAACTTGTTTGCGCACATTTTATAATTTTTACCTGAAAAATCGGAACTCATTTACGCACACGGTTATCCTAAATGTGGTTTGCGCACACGAAAATAAGGCTATATGGCATAAGCGCCAAAGGTGCAAAAATGCAAGGCTGGGCATTAACGAGTTAAAAAGTTAAAGTTAAGTTAATAAGAAGAATATTTTCTATATTTTTGCTCTTTAAACAAAATACACACAACACCTTTATTCGTAACAGTTTTTGTAAAATCCATTTTAACGAATGCTTTAGCGAAATAGGTCAGTCGAACATCGCATACTTATGGACAAAATATAGATCTGGCGAAATAGACCGAATGAAATACTTACAAATAATGGGAAACTGTTATTACGGAAAATAATAGACACGTTTCCCAATCATATCGACTATAGGTCTATATCACTATATTAAAATTAAAATTAACACATTTTACACAAACATTATATTATATGCATTTTTAACATAATTTATTAATTTAATAATTTACTTATTAAGAGGGTATTAAAAGGTCAGGCCAAAAGGTAACTGTGCGCAAACCATGTGCATGTTTACGGCTCAACTGTTCCCAAACGAGTGGTAGTTTTGTGCCCAAAAAAGTTGTCTTTTTGGTATTTGTGCGCAAACCAGTACCGCCCGATAATAATGTTACAATATGATCCTTTTTAGAGATCAAACTAGAGTGAGATTAGTGATTATACCAGAAAAGTGATATATATAAATGTACCTACGACTTACCCAATAGTAAAATATGTTAAGTACCTATCCGATCTTTATAAAATACTTATGTTGTATTTATTTAATTTTCTAAAACCATAAGGGCATTACATTATCTTATTATTTATACCTATGTGTTGTATGTTTAGATAGCTTTGAAAGTGATGAGAAACTTCTAGAGACATTTATGTCAATTGTTTCAGATAGTCAAATTATTCACAAGTGAGTAATTATTTATATTTTAAATGTAAGTTATAACTGTCGCTTGTTTTCTGTCTTAAATAATTTATAACATGATAACTACTATACCTATTGGACATAAACATATTATGACGTTTTTTTTTTTTTTTAAATATTTTTAATTTTTGAACTTTAATATCTTTTCTGGTAAGAAAATGAATCTTATTTTTATTTTAGGGAGGTCAAAAGAGAAAAGTATGCACTTTCCTTGATGATTGGAAAAAACATACATTTTTATTTTTTTACTCAAAACCAGTTTTTGACAAAATCAATTTTCTTATTTTGTTGTAATTCAAAAACGAATTACTGTAGACACTTGAAATGTTCACTTAATATTTATATTAGTATTTTACATGGAATAATTAAACGAATATTTCGACTCTTTTTCAACTTTTTAAAGGCATTTGAAATCTTCGATTTTTTTTTAGTTTTTATTCAATAATTGTTTATAACAAATTTGCTCGATCAAAAAACTTTAAAAATGTAAATAAGGTTCCTTATAAGTTTTTATTAATAGCATTTAAAAAAAAAAATAATGTAAATCCACAGTCATCCTTCACAATCGTTTGAAGTAAAACTTTTGACGAATGTTGTTAAAACTGTAAAGACTATTGATGATTAAGCCAAGTACTTAATGCCTAACTACATACATTTTTGAGACGGTAGAAAGAGTTATTAAATATAACTTATACATTTATAAGTAAATTGTATAGACTATTAAGTATTAACTTTGAAGTAAAATTTCAGGAAATTAAAAATGCTTTATGATATTATACGTCCAGTCGGTATGGTTCAGTTAATAGCAGATGCTACAGGGATGATATGTATGCCTTACTTAATAGTAGTGGTGAGTGAAATAATATATTATTATATAATGTAAAATACAATTTAAAAATCAAATAATTACATCTAATTGATTAGGTTATAATTAATTACGTAGTTTTATTACACTATATAATTTATTAATGGGAATGTTTTTATACAGTACTTCGTGAAATACGGATCGTTATTCAATCCAGAAACGATGAAATTCGTGTTTACGTTAGGTTTTGCAGGAGTGCAGTCATACATGTATTGTAGCTTATTTCAACGCGTAACCGAAACAGTATTATATTTTGAACTAAGCATAAATGTACCTATACGTGTTTTCAACATGAAATTGTGTTTGTTTCAATAGAGCGAAAGTGTCAATTTTGGATTATATTGTTGTGACTGGACCGGAATGGACATCCATATGAAAAAGCTGATTTTATTCACAATGCAAATGAACAGTTCAAGACAATTAAAAATGAATTTGACCACAAACAAATGTGTTAACCTCTCATTGCTCTCAACAGTATGTTTTTAATAAAGCCACATCTCAATTATATAAATAATATTAACTCAATTATTTGTTTTTCAGATTATACGATTGTCTTATCGTATTTCGTCTGTAATGATTAATTCCAATATTAAAAAAAATAATTAATAGCACTGAATATTTTTAAAAAATAGAAGGTAATTTTTTGGAGCTCTGAACATTCACAAAATATGAAAA
The DNA here is from genome assembly GCA_027563435.1 of Nasonovia ribisnigri. NCBI lineage: Eukaryota > Metazoa > Arthropoda > Insecta > Hemiptera > Aphididae > Nasonovia > Nasonovia ribisnigri. The sequence continues at coordinate 18,135 of JANEHU010001792.1, forward strand.
TGCCTAAAATTTTAGTTCAAAATATCTTAATAATGTAGATAATAAAATCAGAGATATTTATTTATATACGTTATAAATAAACTAAATATTACCTATACTATTATAGTCTGACATACCTAGTTAAATATTATATTGAACTTTATAACAGAATAAAACTTAAAACAATGTATAATATTATGTTGTTCGTCGTTTATTTCTATAGTTATATTTAAATCAATCACCAGCTAAAAACAAATTGTTAAACTATATATGGGTCTGCCATTACGTAAATTAACATTTTCATATTTTTAGAAGTGTCAAGTTGATTATAAAATTTTACAATGTATTGCACATTTATACCTACTTATAATGAATAGTTGATGAAATAGTTTGTATGACAAATTAAGTTATTGTAATATAATATATTTACTTGAGTGAATATGATAAATATCACACAAAATAATCATTAAAACGTAAACAATTGGTAAGGATATTAGTCATTAAATAACTTAAAAAATTAATTTTTATTTTCTTAGATGGTACCTATATGACTTTCTTTCATATATTCCTATCATCTGTACTAGAATACTTATATGAAAATAATAAAATATTTTCTGTACCTATAAGATAATATGCTTTTATATGTTATGAAACGATACCATATTAAATACTTATTTTTCTTTACATTGTTCTTAAAATTCTATAATAACTAATTATTGTATAACTATATAATATACATACCAAAGCTCCTCCACTATAATGTCTAATGTACTTTAATGTACTAGGAACAAGATCATACTAAAATGGAATTATACATATTTCTAACATTATAATTTATAATGGGTATCAAAATGGCATATTAAACTTTCATTATTTGTTTTGCTTATTTAACCAGACATTTAGGGTTCAATATATATTATTATGTAATTTTTGGAATTCGATAGAAACGACTACAATTATCATTTATATATATACGGTATAATATATATTATGAATGGTACAAAAGGAATAAATATATATATATATATATTATGGCATCGGTGACCTGGGCGTCCTCCTTCCGCTTTATTTACCCTGGGTGCATGACAATTAAGTACCTATATAAGATGATTCATTTTAATGATAAACACTCATTTTCTTAAAAACCAGATAAGTATTAACTTTTAATACCTAGAGAGTATTTTTTTCTACATAATTCGAAGTTATTAGAAATAATGAAAATTATCAGAACTATTAAAAAATTTGGATTTTTACTATTTTTTTAGGGTTTTACATTTTTAATTGGTTGTAACACTTATATGTCTTAAAATTAAAATTAAATTTACTGGTACAGAATATTTTTCTAAAAATTTCATTTAAAAACCATGGAAAGAATCATTATTATATAATATGTACCAGGTATCTTATATTATAATAGTATATCATTCATTACTGTTAATTACTAATAAATCAATATGCTGACGTCAGAGGCGGAAATAAGATATTTTATGCCCGGGGAAAATATTAAAATTACGCCAAATCATAGACCAAGGCTGAAAATATATCATTCACTACAAGTGTTTTCTAATAACTAGGAATACAATTATAAACCTACTACATACTATTCGACTTTTAAACACATAATAATGTTAACTAACAAAGTTAAAAATATCAAGCTAGTTCTTAGCACTTCTTACTCATAGACAGTCTTGTAAAATATTTGAGTAAAAGTATTCAAATACTTTTTAAGTTTACAAATACGTATTCTAAATACATTTGGAAAAAGTACTTGTGCACAGTATTTGAATACTATTTTGAAAGTATCTGTATTTAAAATAAATACTACCTATTTTAAAACACTTTTTTCGTTTACTTTATGTGCAGGGACGCCAAACTTCAATAAAATAATACAAATTGGAAAACCTCTTGATTTATAGATAGTTCATCGTTGTGTATTAATATATTGTAATATTTTTAGAGTCCTAAGTTATAGTGTTTGATGGTACATACAACAGAGACTAAAAAATGCTGCATTGTTATTCTAATGATTAAATTTATCTATAAGAACATAATGTCAAGTTAAAAAGATTAAACTCATTGAAAAAAAAAAAAGAATTATTTGAAAATATCTATAAATACTATTTAAAAGTATTTGTATTTGTACTTGAATACTTTTTAAAAGTATCCTTTACAAGGCTGGCCAAAACCCAAAGTAGGTACTGAATGTTTCCTTCCAGATATTGCATTTGCACCAATATTGTTCACTGTTGATAATAATGCAGCTCATTATAGGTATTATTTTTTCCCTGCTCTTTCATTTTATTATTGTGCGGCTCATGATTCTTTTATCACTGAGCCCCTGTGTTGGAAGATCAATAATATTGTCTCACAGAAAGTCACGTTGCGTCTTCACCCAACTACTTCGCCGGAGTTAATCAAATCCGAGCTCGAACAACGTCTTTTTGAAGTAAGGCAGGTCTCAGCCGTCCTACACAAAGTAAATAAAAATCCACTACCACTGTTCTTTGTGGACCTTGAACCAACCAGCCAATCCAACGACATCTTCCAACTCACGTCACTTCTCCACACAAAAATGTGGAGGAACCTTACAAGCCTAAAACTATAAGCCAATGCACTAATTGCCAAGTATACGGTCATACTAAATCGTATTGTGGCTATCCAGCTCGTTGCGTTCGCTGCGGTGGTCACCATTTATCAGCAGACTGTCCGAACACCCGTGATGCCCCACCCAAGTGCGCTCTCTGCTCTGGTGATCACCCATCCAATTACAAAGGCTGCACCATCTATAAAGATCTAAAACGAAGAAAAAATCCAAAATCAAGTAATCACTTATCTAATAATTTTAGCTATAAAAATACCTATGTACAAGATACCCGCACAGTGAAAGCCTCCATAATGCACCCTTCAGAGTCGACTCCTACCTACGCCCAAGCTACTTCCAATTCTCATTCCAATCATACGGTACCTTCACCTGCTCCAGACATAAACAAAATAATGTCAACCTTTATTGACGAGTTTAAACAATTAATTAATCCTCTAATCGCCCTACTAACTAAAGTAATCACAAAACTTCTAGATTAAAAACATGTCATCTCCTACAAGCAACTCACTTCTAATTCTCCTATTTAATGCTAACGGCCTCAAAAATCACCAAAACGAACTACAGGTAGTACTACAGAAAAAACGTATTGGTATTGCTCTAATATCAGAAACGCACTTCACAAAATATTCCCATATTCCCATAACTGGGAATAATCTGCTAAAAACCAACCACCCAGATAACACTGCGCATTGAGGTGCTGCAATTTATACCAAAACCTCCCTGGTATATCAAACCCTTCCTAACTTCTGTCAACCAAACTTACAGTCTTGTGCCATATTAATGTACCTCAACAACGTACCGACCACAATATCTGCAATATATTCTCCACCACGACATAATATGAACTTTCAAAATTACACTGATTACTTTAGCACACTTAGCCATAATTTTATTATAGGCGGTGACTAATGCCAAGCACCACAGCTGGGGCTGCCACACAAACAACCCTAGAGGTAATGTACTTCACAATTTCATAACTCAGAAAGGCTACAAGGTTCTTGCTCCCCTTGGACCAACTTATTGGCCAACCTCACTTCGCAAAAAACCCGATATACTTGATATTTTTGTTTCCAACACACCGAGTAATATTTACTATATGACTAGTAACCTGCTTGAATCTAGCTTGGACCATTCCGCTGTCCTCTTAACTGTTAGTGCTGTTCCCCCAATTCGTTCCTGTCCACCAAAGCTTTTCCACTCGACCACTGATAAACAAAAATTCCATGACTTGGTTAATCGAAACATTAACGTTAAAATTAGTCTTAAAACCACCCAAGAAATTGATGATGCCATTAACAATTTCACGAATGTTATTCAAACTGCAGCATGGGATGCTAGCACTTCTCACAGGCAGCACTTTAACCACTCCCCTTCGATCCCTGAATATATTCGTATATTAATAGCTAACAAACGCAGAGCAAGGGCCCTATACCAACGATATCGCCTCCCATCCCTTAAACGTAATTTCAACAACCTGGCAAACTCTCTAAAAAAAATTCTTTCGAGTCACAAAAACCAAGCACAAGCCAACTACCTTGCAAATTTGTCATCGAACGACGGTAGCCTTTGGCTAGCCACAGAAAAGTCCCTGCAACATCAAGCTCCGAATACTCCGCTAATAAACCCGTCCGGTATATTAGCTTCTACAGACACTGATAAAGCTGAATTGTTAAAAAATCATCTAGCAAAAATTTTCACGCCACATTCTGATATACAAATTCCCCATCACACAGCTTTAGTTAACAGATTTCTTGACAGCCCTCTACCACCTACTTTTCCATCGAAATATTTTACTCCCAACGATATTAAAAATGCAATACAAAACTACAGACTTAAGAAATCCCCTGGTTATGATCTAATAACTGCGGAAGTTGCCAAATGCCTCCCAAAAAAAGCAATTGTCCTGCTAACGGTTCTGATAAATGCCTCCCTAAAATTAGATTACTTCCCACAACTTTGGAAATTTTCAATAATAATTTTATTTCCAAACCCCAAAAAACCACCTGATATTCTCTCTTCATATCGACCTATAAGCCTTCTGCCCTTTTTTGCAAACATTTTTGAAAGGCTTATTCTTAAAAGAATTTTGCCATACATTTTTTCAAGCAACATAATTCCGAACACACAATTTGGCTTCCGTACCTCTCATTCCACAACTCATCAATTGCATAGACTAGTCGACGCCATTTCGATCTCTCTTGAAAAGAAAAAAATATTGCTCGTGCGTGTTCCTTGATGTGTCACGAACCTTTGACAGGGTTTGGCATGAAGGGCTACTTTTTAAACTAAAAGCTTTTCTTCCCTCAACATATTTCTTACTCATTAAATCATACCTTACGGATCGTTACTTCCAAGTCAGGTTTGGCTCTTCCTTTTCAAATATAGAAAAAATTAGCGCAGGAGTCCCTCAAGGTGGCATTCTTTCACCTATACTATACAATGTATATGCAGCAGACCAACCTACGTCTCCAACAACATCTGTAGCTGAATTTTCGGATGATAAGGCAATTATATCAGTATATGAAGACTATTGTGCCCAAGGGTACAGATTGTATATATCTTGTTAAAAATAAAAAAATAATAAAAAAGTTTAACAATTTCACTGAATACTGTCTAATTTAAAATTAATAATAATTAGGTATTTAATATGTTAATTTTAATTGTATTGGGTATATTTTATATTTTATAATGAATGATGTAATTTTAGAATGATGTGTATTTCTAATTTTTATAACCTATTTTTTTTGTGCTGAAGCTTTGATTTTTAACTTCAGTATCTTTTCTTTTCTGATGGGAAAGTGAATTTAGTTTATTCATTCCGGAAATCTAAATTTAAAATTCCCCGTAGATTACAAACGTCAGGATAAACAAAACAAAAATTAAGAAAAAACTGGTAGTTTTACGCAAAATTGGTTTTCGGTAAAATCGATTTTGGTTCTCGGTGTAATTCTAAAATATGTACCTACCGTAGTCCGTAGATATATAAAATTTACACTGAATGTTTATATTAGCATTTTCTATACACCAGAAATTATTTTGACCCATGTTGTGCTATTTATAGGCATACACAATTTTTGATTATTAAGATTTTTTTTTATAACTAAGATTTGAAAATTGATACAAGATTTCTTATAAGTTTTTCTATTTTTATAAAAAAAAATGTAGATACTTAATTTAAAATTATTATTTGTGGGTTCTTAAAACGTCTAAGTATAATATTTCGATACACTAATATGATAATTTTCAATATTAGGCAAAGAATATTAATTCAACTAAATATAATGTATTAAAAATAACAATATAAAATATCCTAGTCTGACAAGCCGTCTCTGCCCTGAATTGTTTTTCGTATACAATGGTATTACTACCAATAGGTACCTACAACATCATTGAGTTTAAATTTAACACCATATATTACAGTGTCCCGCTTGTAACCTTGTGTACAGCAGAGTGTCAGCCACTTACCCGGTTACTTATTTTGATTTTAAGCTATTGAAGAATATTTTGAATTTCCTCAGTTTATTTCCGATAGATACCTATTAAAATATATGTTTTCTTCAAAAAACATTGTAAATGTAATACAAAATGTATCATAATGTATTTGTTTATTAATTTTTTCTATACATACCTATACATGCAATTTTCAAAATACTTCAATTTATTTTCAGTTTTTAGTTTGCGAGACATAAGAACAACTGTGTGTGGCATGTTCAACACAATTTATAATTAATTGTATAAATATATTATTATTATATTTTACGACATGCGTGTGCCGTCGTCACCTGTGCTTACGTATTTTATAAGAACGTAAAACATGCATCTACGTCACACGAGTAGCAGATTGCCCTTGGCAATAAATATTAATTTTAAGACTGAAACGGAAATGTAAGCTCCTAAAGAATAGGTAATCAAACTTACGAATATGTCGACTCTTCGGGTTGAATATAGATGTGCCATATCTAGAGTACAGATTCCGTATATCAAGGAACTGCTATTTCTTCATCCGTCTTCATCTCGCACTGAACTGATAGTATCGAGATATTTTATGAAATTAACTTGAACAGAATGAAATATATGAATACATTTTGAATAGGTACAAAATTACTGTTTAACGACTTGTCTGTTCAGTGTTGGCCTATTAATTTTTTTTTGTTCATTGAAATTATTAGAACTGCGAATCGTCTCCGACGAATGACCAGGATTGGCGTTTGTCATAGATGATAGATAATAATATTATAGTATGACATCGTCATCAGTTTTCAAATTTCTTACTTCTTTGGATGAGACCATTAATTTATATTTCATATTTCAAAATATAATTTTATTCGGAGTATTTAAATCTATAAAACTAATAACAAGGAACTCTGTAGGTATAATATGTTATTTAGCTACATTTTTGTTGCGAGTCCATTTTTTTCGGCATCTCGCAACATTGGCAATAATATTGTTTTTAGTTTTAATGGCAAAACTATAACTTAATATAAAACTACTCTAGTGCCGGGTTGCACTAATAGTGCACTAGATATTGAGTTAATGGTTTTTTATACAAGGTTTAGTGAATATAAATCAATATAGACATTAAGCAAATATATTGAAAATTATATACTGATTCATGATTAGGTACCTTATTATTATTAACTATTATATTCTGTATTACTATATAATAAGTTCATGAGTAAAAATCTTTTGTTTTACATTATAAAAACAGTAATAACTTATAATATAGGTACTTAGGTAGGTTATTGCAATAAGTAAACAATATAGCTGAATTTGTTCAAATAAAAATTATTGCATGTACCTCCTGTGTGTTCGCTGAAATCCTTAATATATTATGAATACCTAGGTATATTAATATTATTATACTAATTATTAGCCTCTTAATTACTTATTACCAAGTAATTGAACTAAGATAAGTTTATATGATATGATTATATCAAAATAATTAGTAGAACCAAATTGTATTAAAATTATTTAAATTTAACTTTACATATTTTTGTTATAGATATATAGAAAAAGAAGTGGAAGATTTTTAAAAACTTTTTATGAATTATGCTATAGAATCTTAATCATTAGTATCATAAATAATAGGTTTTGTGCATTCCTTACAATTATGTGTTCTAGTAGTTTAAAAATGCACCCATAGCCAGTTGTGTAACTAAAGCTAGAAAGGTAATTTTAAAATAAAATATTCTTAATAGTTAATTTTTAGAAAAATATACCAAGACTTATTTTATTTAAAATGTTATACTGGTGAGTTATACTTCAATTTTGTATCATTCTGAATGTAGGTTAGTGCTCTTAATCTTGCCAAGAAAGGGCTACATTTGCATTACAGAAGAAAGACCTCAACTTGTGTAATTTTTATGGTTTATGGTTAAAATATGGTTCAATATCATCTAAGTCCATAAAAACAACTTGGTAAACGAAAGTATCTGTATCTGTACTTGAATACTTTTTAAAAGTATCCTTTACAAGACTGCTCATAGAATGTTATTACTTTTGTTACAATAATTGAATAAGTAATGTTCTGATTTTTACACTACTATTAAAGTATATTAAATAGAGTCTCTTTCTTTTCTAACTATTAAAATTATTAATAATATACTTGTTTAATTTAATGAAAGAACTTTTTTATTAAACAATTTTTTATATACAAATCTGCTATTTAAAAATGTATGATAGTTATTTTCAATACTTTCTTTACACACTTAAAAAAAATTAAAAATTATAAGAAATATAAATTGTTAAATTACTTAAATAAATATTATGTTGACTGCTTTAATATAATTAAAAATTATAAAGTATTGAATAATTAACTAAATTTACGAATTAATGTAATATGTAGACATGTAGATACATTTCGCTTTACAATACATTATAAATTGAGGCGTATAGCAACAATTAACAGCTATTAAAACACAAAAAATAATTTTCCGTTTTATTTTTTTTCCTGTTTTTAAGTTATCCAAAATTGAATGGAAAAATACTGTTGTCCACTAGTCGTCTAGTCATTACATTTGTGTTTAAGTTAAGTAGTGTGGATGTAGTGTATATGACAAACTTAGAACTAACATGACCAACGATAACCTTGAATATATCATACTTATTAAATGCAACAACTAATTACCTATTTAATAAGTTAACTCATTAATACAATATATTACATAATATTTTACTATGTTAAATTAATTACAAACCTACAAAATAAAACTGAAAGTATTATGAATACTTAACAGTAAAATGTCCATGCACCTCAATTACAATAGATCTTTATGGTACAATATAAAATCTTTTATTCTGATAAAGGTACACAATTTAGGACAATAACAAATGTAATTAAATTAAACAATTTATAAAAGAAAAAAAGAAAAAGAAAATATTTAAAATCAAATCTTTTTTTAAAACTAAAATTAATTAAGCCCACTAAAATTTTATGCCCGGGGATCAATCCCCGGCTTTCCCCCCCCCCCCCATAGTTCCACCTACGTCAGACATCGTACAGAAAAACAGAGTAAATATGTCCATATAATAAATAATTAAAATAAGTCGACATTTTTTGAACATGTCATTGTGTATTGTAGCTATATATTATATATAGAACCGTGGTAGGGACCATACCTACCCATGTTCATTAATTGGCAAGCCAGTATAATCCTAATTCAATATGTATCATACTATTAAAATGCAGTTTGTAATGAAGTATATGATTAATAGCTAGTAGCCCATTTACCACAGTTTACAAAACATTTAAAAAAACGCTTACATTTTTCAGATTATTTAGAAAAGATTTTTTTTTTGTTATTGAAATATATATAGTACCTAACATAATATGTTTGATTATTTAATATAATAGATATTAGATTATTATAGATGTACAGATATTTTTCTATTTTATCTTAGTTAACATAGTAGTTGTATTAGGTAATAAGAATTTCATACCTACTAAAATTATTAAGAATAATTGTATTAATAAACACATTTTTTTAGATATTTAGAAATTTAGAATTATTAAAAAATATCAGTATAAATTAATTTCACAAGACATATTGGTGGAAATCATAATTAATATGTGGTTCATAAACTTCACTAAAATAATATACCACGTGAGGTATACATAATGTTATATTGTGTTATAATAATAAATTGTTTTATATCAAGTCATTAGGTAGGTACTCATTAAGTAGTTAAAAAAATATATAGTAGTCGATTAAAAAACATCAGTCAAATGTATAATCCCGTAAAATAAGAAACTGTTCATTATTTAATGATGGATTTATGTTATTATAATATGGTCTAGAAGTTTTAATTTGTTCAATTGTTCTGTATTTAAATGATTCTTTTACATTATACAAATTCAAACATTAAATATCTTAAAACGTTATCGGATCAAAAGAGAAAATGTTAATCGTCCGCAGCCTTATAGATTAGATATTTGGATATAAAGATAAAAGTATATTAACGGAACCTAGAAACAAATTAATAATTATACGGGTATAGAAAATTGGTAATAACATCATAATATATTTACTTTTGTAAAATGTGTATACCTACCAGCTATTAATGTAATATAGTCGATGATAAGTTATTGATTTCTAAAGTTCTTGGTTTCTAGCTTTTTAAAATATATCCATCAAGTATCGATTAGCATATAATTGTTTTAAATTTGAAAGCAATATTATATAAATTATTACACTACAGCATCAAGCAACTGATTCAGCATAAAATAATACAAAATATATTTCACTTTATAGTTAGTTATTATATTGTCAACAATGTTCTATAACCTTTATTTATTATATTGTTTAATGTTTTTCGATAAAATATATTTAATTTGTAAAGCTTTCATAATAAATTCAAGTCATATACATAAATATATGGCGGTGCATGGTATATTGTGTACCACAATACTACGTAAATATAAAATATATTGAAAATAACTGGAGCACTGATGTTGTTGCATTTGCAACTTTTTTTTCAACTTTTTCAATCTATAGCTTAGTAAGTTTTAAATGCGTGTCATATAAGCATGAACTCAAATCAAAAGTTTTAATTGTTATTTTATGTAATTTTGTTGAATTTACTCATTTATACAACTATTTTAGCTATAGTCGACTACTATATATATATAGTTAACTAGATAAGATTATATACTTTAATTTCGCCAGCAATAACATCTATTAATATTATCTTATAAAATAAAGATATAAGAACTTACTAGCAATGGTATAAGCAGAATTTTTCAATGGGGGGAGGGGGGGGGCTTGACAATTAATTACTATTTTATATTTTGTCCAGTCTAATCTTTTAGACGTTTAAGTGAAGTATTTGAAAATGTTTGTACAACCTAAACTTTTCAACTTATCTAGTAGAAAAAAATGTTCTAATCATAAACTTCGATAGAGATTTTTAGAAGCAAATTGGATCTAGTTGGAATTTTTGGGTAGTCGAAATTGAAAATTCTCATGGTATTTTTAAAACAACCAGGAAAAACAAAAATAAATGTAACATCGTTTGGTAACCTTGGTTGGACGGTCTTCGCTTGGATTGTATATGATTAATTTTAGTTTTTTTTCTAAAAATGTAATACAATGTTTTATTATAGCTGTTTAAAAATATTAACTATACGTATAGGCATTATTAATTTATTTTTGTAGGTTGTAGGGAAAAGGAACGGTTGATTGAAACACGGTTGTAGTGTGTCATCCATCCTAGAGCTATAGTAACACCGGCCGATACGTACACTCAGCTGAGCGTTATCGCAGTTGAGTGTACGGTGCGTACTGCTCCACACCAAGCCACAATTATTTTTATAAGCATTTATAGTTCGAATTTTGACAAAACCACAATTATTATTTATTTAGTAGATTACCATTTATAAAGTATTAAATTTGTAGGTATAGCTACGGCTTGAAAAATCAAGACAAGGTTTTTCATACAAGTAGTTCATACTTTTACCGGAGTTTTACCAACAAATTACTGATCTTTTTATAGGACAATTGGTATGCAAATACAATGTTTTTACAAAAATGAATTCATTCTGGTAAGACGTATATTAATTTACTTCTCTACTTCTTACTAGTCGACGACAGTTGAAACTTGATGGATATTTATTTTTTTTAAGTAATACTAATAAGCCATAAGGCAATGAGGGGGCTTCAGCTTGTTAACCCCCTCCCCCCTGCGTACGCCACTGCTTACTAGCTCCAAATCGAATAAGGTGCAATCAATGATTACATGACGTATAAATGTATAATATATGAATTTATGATGATATTTATACGATGACATGATTCTATTCTATTATGATATATAGTATATAATATATATTTTCTAAAATACATATTTTTTTTTTTGATAGAATTTTAGATTATAACAGTAAATTTAAAACATTTTTAATAAAATGTTGTTATTTTTTATTGCGATTTTTAATCTTTTAGTAATTTAGTGCAATACTGCGATAAATTGTATTATTCTTTTAGTAGTACAAAATGCGCCCTAATAATAATAACTAATAATAGTAACGTTATTGATATGCACGTGCACGTTCCCCTATTTCTTTTGTATACGGTCACACCACCAATAATCACTTACTACCGTAGGACGTACACGTTAACACGACCCCACGCGCAAGCGCATAGAAAATTGCCTATATTTAACTGCTCCTAAAAGCGGTCGGTATTGATGCAGGAAATGAAATTTAAGAAGAAAAACATATACGCCCAGCGTTGTCTAGTAACAAAAATTAGCGACTTTCAATGCTGGTATTACGTCGCAATGCCGCTAGATAGCGCTGCCACTTATGCATTATTTAATAATAATTATATTATACATTTTTATAATAATATGTTATCTGTACCAATATTATAAAGAGAAAAGGTATTTTGATTGTATGCATTATTGAATAGAATCCGAAACTACCTACTTAACTACTAGACCGATGTGAAAAATTCTTTGGATTTGTAACGATGTAATGATGTAATAATTATATTATTTATATTATATTATGTATATTTCACTACTATTATGATTTATTAATACAAATTAATAGTTTTTTAGACAAAAATAACCAAAAGTTAAACCCAAGTTATTTAATATTTATACAAATATCGTATATTTTTTTTTTTTTATAATAGAAACATTAAAAACCCATAATATAAAATTAATTTTCTCTTTCTCGGTACCTACGTACCAAGTTAATTATGACTTTTTAAATTTTTTTCTGGGGGGAGGGTCGAGACCCGGGACCCCCCCCCCCCGTAAATATGCCACTGCATACAATCGAATTTTAGCACATAGCCTACTTGATAATATGCTGTAGGAAATTGTCCGCGATCAGACGTAGAGTGGGATTGCCTACCTGGGTGGCTGAGTAGCACTTACTGCAGCGAGTTACATCCAAAATGAGTCGAACAATCACAATGTTTAGGAGTTGATATTTTTTACGGATAATGAAGTGTGATACACGTAGGTACATAGAATAACCATTGATAATTGCTGATATTTGGTGATCGTTTGGTTAATATATATTTTTTATACATTATTTAAAAAGTAATTAAGTCACTTTACTCATTACTCAAATAAAATTTAATGAAATTACTTTACTTTTCAAATAGAAAACTAACTACATTACTTTCTCGTAACACAATTATTATTTTTTTTTTAATTTCTTGGCAATTATCATTTTAGAGGCAAATAGGCAATAATGTAACTAGAAATACATTACTTATAGTAAAAAGGTATAATCTGAAAAATATATACCTACAAAAATAATGTGTACAGTGTCAATCTATATTTACATAACAATATTAATTAATTTATAACTATTAAAAATAGTACTAATTAATTGTAGCTAGTTATCAATAGTAATTAATCATAATATTACAGTTAAGTGTATAATGTATTTCATATGTATGTCAAAAATCACAACTTAAACCTACCTATTTAATAAATAAATAAATTTATTAATTAATAAAAGGTGCAATGTAAATATTTCGTTTTATTTAATTATCAGCAAAATAATGTCATATTCTAATGTAAATTATAAATATAGCTATAACTATTAAGTATTTTCAAATTGAACAGTTTTTTACAAAATTAAAGTTAATAGTCCATAGTAGATTTTCATAGGAAACATTTTGCATAGTTACCTATTTAGAGGAATCAAAATAAATAATAAATTTAATTAACTGTTCATGTTATTTACAGTGCAATTAGACATGTCAAATGTCAAAACCATTGAAAACTAAATTGTGGCGAGTTAAAATGAAATATGTATACTAGATTGGTAAATATAATGCCCACATTATAGACATATTTTTAGTTTTTTTTTTCGTTATAAATAGGTACTAAATAATTCGAAAATGTAACGCGTTATTCTAAAGAAATAACTTATCAATAGGAATTTTTGTTACTATTTACTTGGAAATTATTCCAATGAAATTTCGTAACGCGTTACAATCAAAGTAACGCCATTACAGTTACGGGTTACTTTCGTTGCGTTACTACCCAAAAGTGTATATATATATAATATATATACCTAATATATAACGTTATGATCATAGAAAGCACAATTTTATCGCTATAGGTACTTAACATAGAATTAATATTTTACTGATAGCTTTATAATAGGTATCAAATAATATATAATATATAATATATATATATTATATTATATGGTATATGTGATCATTTTGATTTTTTAAATTTAAATATCAAAATCATTTTTACCTTTATTTAAAATGCACTCCAAGAGGATATAGGTAGGCGCACTATTTGTATTCTCTTTCTGATACATGGGCAACACGACAAATTTATGGTCAGCAGAACCGACATTGTATTGTTAACTTTAGTAGTTAGTACTAGAAATAATTGACCAATTTTCAAATATAAAGTTAAAATATTATCTGTGTGTTTCTATGTTTGTATTTTTAAGATTTTAATTTTTATAAATTATGTTAAATAGGCCAATACCTTCAAGCAGAACATGGATAATATTCATAACTTAAAGTTATTAATAGGGGAATTCACTCTTATACTAAAACTAACACAATACAAGGTTGATTCTGCTGAACACTAATTTTCTACCTATCTATATGTCGGAATGTGGGGCAGAGATAGAAAACAAATAGTGCATCCTGATGCATCCTCATAATAGTAATTTTTTAAATATATGTTTATGCTTAAAATCATCTAAAACTAAACAACGCAAATAATAGATTATCATATAGGTTATGGGTGTTATTAAACAACACTACAACAGACATAAATAAAATACTATACCTAATTGACTTTACAAATGTAAACTCTATAGCCTATAACATGCTGTCGCAACAGAAATCTAAAATGATAAAATAAAAGCGTAAATACTGATTAAAATTTCAGGAATTGTCTCTTGTTTCAGAATTTAATTAAGCTGCAAAGGATGTTAATTACTTCTCGGAACTTTTCTCGCTTATTACTTTGCTCTTTAAAACGTTTTCCTATATTAGTAATTAATTTATACATTTCTTGTTAATTATGGCACGCGGATTTTGCGTAAAAAAACAATGAAGATAAGTGTATTACCCTCCCTCGTAATTAAAGTTCTGGGTAACATAATTACAAGGGAAATCTAAATTAGTTAAGATTGTAAACAATTTAAAAATATTAACTGTTAAAATAATTATTTTTTAATTAAAATATTAATTAATATTTTTAATGCTATAAATTGAATATTGATGTATTAGTAAAATATAAAAACAAACAATTATGATTCAACTATTGCTCCAACAATAACGAATCATCAAGATGATTCATGGTGATGATTACTATAATATGTATATTGTATAAAAATATAATAGAACCTGAGACAATGATGACTTATATTCACATAGTTATTAGTAACAATGCAATAAGTACGAAGTACCGTTTTGTTGTTAGAATATTTATAAAAATAAACGTATACACAACTTTTAGCTTATTGCTAAAATAATATAGGTAATGCCGTAATGGGTGATGTACCTATTAATGCTATTATACATGGTCAAGTATTAGTATAAACGAAGGAAAAAATAAAATGCCCAGATTTCTAAATTTATATATTTATTTATTATTTATGTATTATGACTATACATTATAGTATGGTTAAGTATTGAAGGATTTTGTATTTTTTAACTGAATAATTTGTTTTATTTTTATAGAATGTATTTTAGGTGTATAGGCGTTAAAAATAAATTATACACCCATATAATTATAAAAATGGTTCATTTAATGTTAAACACTTTCAACATTTTATTACATGAATATTTATTCAAAATATAATGACGTAAAAATCAAATTCTAACTAAATTAACCACCTCCTCTGTTCTCAGCATAATCCTGGTGTATATGCAGTCTTTTGTTACCGCATATCGCTACTACTTATATAAGTATCACGAGTTTAACCACAAACCAGTTGAATAATTTTTGTCAAATTCCGTCAACCGTTATACAATTTCGTTGGCTTAAAAGCAATTTTCGCTCTCTCATTATGTCATTCCATTTGTTCATGGTCGTTAAACTCGGAGCATGTTTTTGTAACCAGATAATCCCTTTTTCTATCAAAGTACTTAACTCTGTGAAAGGCTTAACTCAGCCGTGCATTACACCCAGGGGATAGAGAGGGAAAAATAGTATAGTATACCGACTAAACAATGTTATACTGTATAATGTAATGACATAATTTTGTTCTTTTTATGGGAGAGACCTTTATCAGCTCCCCCGAGGGCACCACAGGAATCCAGGCAACGTTCACACTCTAGCAAAATATATTAAAATACAGTAATAATTTATATACGTCACATAATAAAGTACCTGAAGTAAATATAAAGTAAATATATAGTTTATACATTTTATAAAATATACATTATTATACTAATACCATGTCCGCAGATTCATTTTTCCTCTACAACAACACTCGGTGAATACACTTGCATAAAATTATGATACGGTTATGAAAACACGATAATAATAACACAATAATATTATATATACGTTAAATGACTGTAGACTGCAATGTATTACTGCAATTAGTTGTAAGTTGTTACTATATTCAAATAAAGGTACAAATACATGGCTGTACTGTTTAAAATATACAGGTACTTATATTTAATATAACTACACGCGAGAGAACGTTCCTTCATTTTATATTTAAAAAAAAGCTACTTAGCTCCCTCGAATTGTATATTATGATCCAATATGTTGTGTTCTATATGAAAGAACTGGTTTTTACTAGGGATCGGTGTATACAATGAGAGTGCGTTAGGCACCCATGAGCGTAATCTAATAGTGGCATAATGGAGTAAAAACCACAATGTGACAAGGGTGTTTGTACACGGAAACACCTATAATACGGATACATACGGCTCATTAGTGACGATTTCAATAGGGTGCAAAAAAATATGCATTCCTATTATTACATTTTAATTTGAACGTTACACAATATATATACACAACATAATATTACATTAAATACATTAAATGCGAGTGAAAGTAAAGTAATTATTATTAATTAATAACTATACATACATAGTTTAATGCCATCCCATGCATAGAGTTTTAAACAGATTTTTAACGATCTAGTACTTACTATTTTCTATTATGAGTACTTATTAAGTACTATCAAGAAATATTTTGTTTAAGTTCACAGTTTTAATATAATTGGATATTTGTCCAGATTTTTAAATATGTTTTATAATTATAAATTATAACTCAATAATTTGTATAGCTGGCCAGTCAATGCAATTTGTTAACTTTGTTCATTTAAGTTAAGTGTCTTTTTTAAAATTTAAACGACACCACTTCCACATGTGTTGTCTCCGTCTTACAAATGTACAACATACCAAATTTTACGTTCACAATAATCCGTTTTACACAGTTATTTTTAAAATGAGAGTGAAGTGACTTATTATAAAATTTAATAATACGATTATTGTTTAACGCGTCTATAAGGGTTTTATTGATATTTTAATTTTGAAGCAAGTTATGAGCATTTAAAAATTTTCAAAATATTTAGATAAAATAATTTTAAAATACGTATATAACTTGCTTTTTAATTGGATGAACATATTTTCATCAATATTTAAAGAAAAAAAAACTAAAGATATCGAAAATGTTAAATGTCTTTAAATAGCTCAAAAAGAGTCAAAATAATTTGACTACGGTTACGAATAACCAAATTAGAAATTTGTAAGAAACGTTTTGATATTTTGAATTTATTGTACCTCTCAAAAGTACAATGAACTAGATCCAATTTCCTACCAGAAATCACCCCAAAGCTTAAAATGTAAGTATTTTTTCTACTAATATTAATAATAAATTAATAATAGTTATATACATTTATTATTAATCGTGTTTAGAGACTAAAAACACATAACATCATTGTGAAATTAATGATATATTGGCATAATCCTATACCTATGCATTATTCAGAGGGAGACAGCACATTTGGATACAACGTCCTCTTAACATTACCTTTACATTTTAAATTGTTCGTTTCAAAATTATAGAATAATACCTATCAAAAGATGAATGAATATACACTTGTCTTTTTGAGTAGAATTACTTCTTAAACGAAAAAACGTTAAAGTTCTTTTTACAATCAAATATAAATAGTTGTTATATCGAGTAATATAAAAGTAATAAAATATTATCATAAACAAATATATTATTATTGTCAGGCGCGTAGCTAGAAATTTCTAAGGGGGGGTGTTATTCAAAATTAATTGAAAAAATTATACACACAAAATTGATAACTTTACGTAGGTATATTTAAATTTTTCACATATATATTATTATGATTAATAAAAAAAAAAAATTATTTTTAATTAAACTAATTTAATGCGTCTATTTTTTAAAGCTAAAGTATCAATTATTTCGTCAGTGGTTACGACTAAATCCCGATGAATATTCATAACTGCTAAGCCGTTCAACCGATTTTCACCAGTCGTGTTCCTCAAATATGTTTTTAAACGCCGTAATGAGGAAAAAGATCTTTCACTGCTTGCAGTGGTTACTGGTAAAGTAATCAATATTTTTAAAAGTTGATAAACCGTAGGAAATATTTCTTCATTGCAATTAATGAATGCTTCCGTAGCATTTTTAGGGTTTTTGTTTTTCACCTGATGATGCCATATTGTAAACTCGCCAATTGCAGATACTTCATCAGCATCAATATCTGCAGAATATGTCTTTAAAAGCTCTTTAAATTCAGTCTCGTTTTTCTCATTTGCATTTATTAAACAAGTAAATTGTTTTAATAATGATTTATGGTTCAAAAATCTGTCATTTAGTTGTTCACAAAAATTATCTAAAAAAGGTATGAAAATCAAAATCCTAAAATAGTCTTCAGGTGATTCTGTTGAAATATTTAAACGATTTGTCCGGTTTATAGCTAGTCGAGGTATTGAAATTATAATCCCCAATGACTCACATTTTTTTTCAACATCACTGTATATTATTTTAAATTCGTCTGCAGCATTAGTACGCAACAAACATACTGCACTCATTACATTATCTGCAAGTTCCATTGATATGGACAAATCTATATCTTCTTTTTGAAGTTGACGACTTAATGGCATACTTAATGAAAACACTTTTGCAAGAATGTGTATGGAAAGTAGAGTTTCTCCTTGTTTTAAAGAGAAAAGTATACTGTTTGCTTTTGAAGATGTTTCTCTATCAATCCATGTTGAAATGGTTTCTAAAGAGTCAATTATTGAATCAAAAAGTTCTAAAAATACTAATATCGCTTCATGTCGTTCAACCCATCTTGTTGGGCATAACATTTTTAATTTAGTTTTTTTTGAATCTGGAGCAATTTGTTCTACAGAATTTTGCAAAACAGCCTGTCTTTTAGGCGTGTTAAAAAAACTACAAACTGTCTGAATAATTCCAACAGCATTACGAATTGATTTTACATCACATGCATCAGATATAGCTAAGTTTAATGAATGACTACAGCAGTGTATATATAAAGCTAATGGGTAAGATTGTTTTATTATTGCTTGCACTCCATTGAATAGCTAGGTGTTTTTGTGTAGTATGATAAAATAGTGCTTTTTCTTTTAATACCTTTCTTTGTAGCCTCCATAGTTAATAATTATTTAAAATTTAAAAAATGTTGAACTTATTGGCTATTGCAAACATATAGCACTTATGAACATAATAACATATTTTATTAAATATTAATTAGTTTTATTTGTTATCACAGAACTGATAAGTGAAATAACATTCGGATAGCTGATAGATCATAGATATCTATGTTTACGATAGTTCATCATGGGGATGGGTACAGTTGGACCCTGTGATAAGAGTTGGACCCCGTGATAAGAAATTATAGGTGATAACAGAAATTAAAAGTTCGAACACTAACCTCAAATCGCAAAAATTGAAATTGATACCAACCATTCGGCAATGTAAATAGTTCAACTATGATTTTTGAGTATATAAATTTCTCATCCTGGTCTCCAGAACCAAATACATTATTTATCCGTCGGTTGAAATTTCAAATTAGTAAATAACCGTTATTTTAACAAATTTAACGGTCATTTTACGTTTGACACTTCTGGCTGGAGGTTGGTGCTATTTTCAACGTGTTAACGTAAGTAAAACTTGAATTTTTTAATTTTCCCCTTAATAATAAGTTCTTACATGAATTGTTTGCAATGTATCTGATTGTTTATTAGATATTAAATATTAATTTATAACAGGTGCACTCCTGATTAATAATATTTTTCGATTAGCAAGTACTACATTTAAGTTTTTACACGTTTTTATGAAAACAATTTCAACATTATTATTTATTTGTATTTTTTGCATTGACAGTTTATATATCATTAGGTACACTTATAAAGTAAATAATTTGCTTATTATTACAATGCAAATAATTTAATACTTTAAAAATGACTAATAATATACTTCCATTTTATATTGATTAATAAAATCATCATGTGCTATTTTAACACTATTTTCCTTTTTATGTTTGCAACTACTTTCTCAATAGGTATGTAAATTGAACAATTCACTAAACCGTTACTGTAACATACTTATCTTCAACCCATTTTTAATGTGTTGCATACTTAAAAGAATATGTTCACATGTTGCAGAACTTAATTAAATTGTTACTATTACTAAAAATTTTAAATAATTTGTTTAAGTTAGTAAAAGCCTCTTTTTTAATAAAAACGTTAAATAAAAACAATGATTTTTTAACAAAAACACTTTTATAACAGTTATATGAAGGAAAATGTTTTATTTTGAATTAGTAATTTGGAAAATGCATTGCTATTTAAATTAAATTTAAAGAATAAATGTGTTTTACAATGTTGACAAACCTAGGTGATGTATACAATTATTAGTGATTTAAAAACTAAATTGTAAACACTGTCCTTAATTATTGTCGTTTAATGATTTTAATCGTTGAATGTTAATTAAATAATAAATTATTTATTAATAATCGCAAACTTATGCAAACATCTAATAACCAGTTGTTTTCGGATATAAAATATTTTTAAGCATAATATGGTACAACTATTATAAAAACCACAACAAATGTATCCAAGTATGTGAAGACATTATTTCTTAGAAGTATAATTATATTAATAATGGTATATGTTATAGGTATTATGTCATTGAGAGAGTTACTTTTGAACTCATTGACTAAAATCTATTAAAAAACAATTATTTAGTTATTCAAAGTTGTAATTTATGTGACAGAAGTTTCAGTTAAATTTATTATTGTTATATTGTACATTAATTAATATATTTTATAACATTGGTGCAACATGTATTAATTTTGATCAGTGCATCACTACAAATGAAATGTGATGAATATACAAAAATCAACTAACTATGGTAATAATATGATACAAAACTTGTAGTTTTAGTTTTAGTTTTCTATCACGGTAGTCAGAATGCCACGGATAATTACTAAGTATTAAATATTATTATAACTATTAAGTATTATGTGTACAATTAATTATTTGAAATCAATTTTTCACTTAGTTTTTCTATTGTCACTATCTAAGTTAAATGTGTTAAATGGTGTTTTGGGCCATAGTACCTTCAATAGAATTCTCCAGATTATTATAAGATTTAAAATATTTTTATTTTTTTATAATTACAAATTTAAAAATACTGAATGCTGCTTAAAAATCTTCTAAATATATTTAATGCTGTAAGAACCATGGATCTTGTTGTGATGGCTGTTTTGATGACACATGCTGCAATACTTAACTTAACCATAACTTTTGTATTAAACAGTTACACATATTTTGATGAATATTTTATGTGTTTAAGCCTACTCATAAAATGGGGAAAATGAGATTATTATAGGATGACTAAGTGTGAAACTATTTTGAGATAGTTAGATAAAGAATGGTTTTTTAAACCCCACAATTCAATATATTTTTATATAAATATTTAATACTGTCCGAAAGTTTGATGACAGTGATGATTAAAATTTAATTTTTGTTCAGTTTGAAAGAATGTGTGAAATTGCCTATTTTTTGATTTTTATTAATTAACTTTAATCTTATGCTAAATTAATAATTTATTAATTATGGAAAACACCAAAAATAATTTTAATTTATCTCTATTTTAATTACCTAAAATATGTATGTTTTTAACTGAAACAACTTCAATATTTAATTATATTAATATATTATGTTAAAATTATTAATATTATGAAAGTAAAATGTAAATCTAACCTAATAATAATTTAAATTAGATATTTTATCATATTTATGAAACTAATTTAAATTAAATTTTTTTATTTAGACCTCTGTTTACCTGCAATTCAACTGCTTATTGAGACCTAACCAACTTAAGACTCAACTGCAATTTACCAGCTAGTAAAAAAAAAAAAAAAGGTTTTTTTTAAGACCAACTCAATTATATTTATAATTTATATTTTTTGTATTTAGTTTTTATCAAGTTTTTTTTCAGCAAAGATTTTTTAGAATGGCACTGATGGATCATACCTACGTCATCCCCGCAAATCAAGAAGAAGTTGGTGTCCCAAACATCCACCTTCTGGATCACACCTACGTTCAACGATTGCCTGTGGTTCAGATTCAAGCACAACAAGAAGAAAATGGAGAAGAAGCACAAGCACAAGACGAAGAAGCACAAGAACAAGACGAAGAAGCACAAGCACAAGACGAAGAAGCACAAGCACAAGATGAAGAAGCACAAGCACAAGACGAAGAAGCACAAGCACAAGACGAAGAAGAAGCACCAGCTCAAGATGAAGATGAAGAAGAAGAAGAAGAAGCTGTACCAAGGACATATAGGATAATTCCCGGCATTCGACTCAACTCGAAATTTTATGTGGACAATTTTGGATATAAATATTATCAAAAAAAGGTACTCATCAAACCTATATGTCATGGTACAGCATCCATCAGTAGAAATGAGATGGACAACCACATCTTGATTGTAAACCCACACAATCATGAGCCGGAAGACATTGATTTAAATGTACCATTCCTGAGGAATGCTCTCGGTGAGAGAGCTGTTGATAGGACTATCACAACTCCATCAATTCGAGGTCTATACAATAGCGAAATAATTAGGTAAGTTATTTGACTTAATTGTAGGGGTGAATGTGAAATACAAATATATACATTTTGCTAATTATATGATAATTTTTTATACTTTTGGCAGGCATCCCGAAGCTGCCATTCGCTATACATTCCTCAAATCACAATCGAGGGCAAAAAGGATGAGACAGTCAAGGCGCCCTCGGTTACCTCAGGACATGCACGACCTTTCAGAAATGTTGAGAGACCCCCGGAATACAAATTATGCTTCCACATTTCAAATTCCTTCAACTGCATTTTTCAATCAAGAATTGATTGTAAATGGAGTAAGTGTTGGAATTATTTTTGCAAATATTTCTGCAATTGAAAGGTATCGTGAACAGTTGGCTACAGTAGAGATGGTTGGAATAGACGGTACATATAAGACGCTTCCTCAAGTA